>JAJPUD010006824.1:0-83644 GCA_023553655.1 Myrmecobius fasciatus
TAATCTCTTTGCTAATATTTTATTTAAGATTTTTGCATCAATATTCATTAAGGAGATTGGTCTATAATCTTCATTCTCTGTTTTTGTTTTACCTGGTTTAGGTATCAGTACCATGTCTGTATCATAAAAGGAGTTTGGTAGGAGTCCTTCATTCCCTATTTTTTCAAATAGTTTATATAATATTGGAGTTAATTGTTCTTTAAATGTTTGGTAGAATTCACATGTAAATCCATCTGGTCCTGGGGATTTTTTCTTAGGGAGACCTTAAGATTCTTTCTTGATTCTCTTATTTTTGAGTTTCCTAAACTCTCTAGACTCTGTCTCTCTAAAAATTGGAATCTTGGACATGATTATCCCTAAAGTCTCTTCCAAGTCACGGCTTCTATCATTCTTACAGAGAAATGATTTAATCCCTATTTTTCTTTGTTTGACTTCATCTTTTAAAAAAGAGGTACTTTTACTTGTCAGTTACACATTTTCTTTTGACAACTATATTTCAATAAAATTAGTTTTCTTTGTAATTCTACATATTTTATTTTATGTATTTAAGAAAGGTGAGTCTGAGAAGGGGACCATAATTTTCACCAGATTTTCACCAGATTCCAAAGGTGACCATGATCCCAAAAAAGGCTAAGAAGTTCTGTCTCTGAAGTTATGTTCATGAAACAACTCTGTTCACTAGAAGTCAGGAACTGGGGAATCTGATTCCCACCTCATTTCTTTCTCAATAGTCTTAGACAGACTACAACTTTCATTCTTATAATGAGGATAATTCTATATTCTTCTACCTTCTTCACCAGATTGCATCAAGGATTGAACTAGATTTGGTAAAAAGGATTTTGGAGAATATAAAGCAAGCTAGAAATTCAAAGCATTATTAATGTCAGTTTCTTCATCCTTACATTTTTCTTAGTTGAGAGGAATTAGAAATCGCTGGGCCCTAATTATTATATCTCAGTATCCTGCAGGCTTTTTTCATTGCTCTTCATTTTTAGTATCATTCCCCATTGGGCCTGGCCTACTAATTTTTCTTAGTTCCCAGAATTTGCTTTCTTAAAATTGAAATTCTCAGGCAACTCCCTGTGGTATTAACCCTCCAGTCAGCAATTGCAGGACAATTAGTTGATGATGGTTGCATAATTTTATTACTCCTTACATTTCTTTAATTCAGATCTTTTAATAAATAAGCTGATTGAAATGTCATTCTTTTGCTTCCTCCTACCTTGGACAAGACCCTAACTTCTCAAAAACTATGACAGTAATGTAGAAGCCCTGTGGTCTTACCAAGTTAGGGAAGGTTTAAGTTTAGAACTACAGATAAATTATATGTATTGTTAGAGGAAAACCAATATAAGTAAATTCACAGTTCATCTCTAGAAGGCTGCTCATACTGTCATCTGGTGGAAGAAGCACTGTCCATATATCTGAAAAGATTTTTTGTTATATCCTGGCTCTAACCCTTACAAGAATGGGAATTTGGACAAATCATTTAATCATCATATAAAATATGTACTACCTATTTTTATTTATCCTTCATTTTTGAGGATGACCAATGATTTCATAGGGAGATGTCTTGATTCATGCATGAATTAAATTTAAGTAAGGCAGAACTATACAATTACAGACTCATCAAAGTCCAGTGGCAAGACAAAGGACAAGATGATTGGTGGTGGCCCAGAATTCCAGAATTGTTAGGAGAAAGTTCTGCATATTTGTAAGCATTTGAAAGTATTTGAAACACCATGTAGCTATAAATCAATCAACATGTATTTATTAAGAACTTTCTATGTGCCAGGAGCTATCCTAGGGCTAGACATACAAGTAAAAAGAATAAAACAATTCTTATTCACAAAGAGCTTATAATTTAATGGGAGAAGCAACAGTTATATAAATAAATATATAAATCATAAATATAAAGTTAACAAACACAAATATGTGCAAATTAAATAAATATAAGGTAGCTTAAAGAGGTTGGCTCTAGCATTTGGGAGGATCAGGGAGGCTTCATGTAGAAGATGGTGCATGAGCTGCATCTTAAATGAATACAGCAGATTTAGAAGAGAGGACATTTCATTACTTGAGAATGGTCAATGCAAGATCATAGGAAAAGGAAATGAAGTGTCTTGTGTGAAGAACAATGAAACGGTCAGTTTAATTGGATTGAAGAGTATGGAAGGAGAATTCATGTCCAATAAGGCTGGAAATATTGGCCCAAAGTGTTCAGTGCTTCCAAAGCTAACCAGAGGAGTTTTTTTTTTTTTTTTTTTTTTTTATCCTAAGGGCTATAGGAAGACATTGGCATTGATTAAATGAGGAGGAGCACCATGGTCAGATGGGTAATTAATCAGTGTGGAGGATGAACTGGAATGAGGAGAAACTTGAGGCAAGTAGACCAATTATGAAGTACTACAATAACCTGAGGAAAAATATTTAAAGGCATTTGAATAAACCAATCAGTCTAACTTCTGGTTTCTTATTAGGGGCATAGCCATTTAAAGGCAGGTTTCTCTTTCCCTTGCTTTGCATTTCAAACTCCTTGCCTTATTTCAGGGCACTTGGCTTTTGCAATATTTACCAAAGGAGGTTAGACTATACAGTGATATGCTTGGCTCCCTGCTCATTTATCTATCTTACTTTTTTAGGCTGAGCTCCTTAAGTTCTATCTATCTGTACTCATAGACACTGGGGCGGATCCTGTCCTAAGCAGAAGGAAATTGAGAAGCAGTCCATCAGTAGCATGTTGGGCCAGTAGCAAATCTGTGTGTTCTGAGCATTAGTAATTAGTTTTAGTAATTAGCCTTCTGCCTTGATTTCCTGTGACCAAGTTTCTGTCTTCTATGTCAATGAGATGAATGAATGAATGAAGTGAAATGAAGTAGAAGCATTTATTAAACACATTACATGCTAGGTACTGTGCTAAGTGCTGAGGGTACAAATACAAGCAAGAAAGCCTAATAGCTCCTGCCCTCAAGGATCTTACATTCTAATGGAGAAATACAATAAATACATAAAGAGAAGGTTGAATGGGATGTGGATGTGCCATGGGAAGATGATTGGGAAATGAGATAAGGGAAAAGAATCCAGGTTTCCCTAGGCAGAATCTTAGTTCCACTGAAAAAAAATGAGAAGAATGTCCCTGGTAGAGGTCAAATGATTTGTAAGTGATTAGGAAATGGAAGTCCTTGACTTCTTCACTTAGCTGGAGTCGCTATTATTTCTCAGATACTACAGGTCTAATGTCCTAGTTTAATACCCTGTTCTTCTTGGAATAGATCCTCATGGAGCTATTTTCCTAGAAGCCTGGGTTCCTGTGTTATGTGGTCTTAGCTTTTCTTGACTCAGACTGCCCACATACCTGGACTTCTGTGATTTCCCAATACCAGACCTCACAAATGCCACATCCCAAACACCTGTTTCTATCTCACTTCCCAATTATCTTCTCATTATCACCTCCCATTCAACCTCCATTTTATATATTTATTATATTTCTCCATTAGAATGTAAGTGCCTTGAGGGCAGGGACTATACTGCTTATTTGCTTGTATTTGTATCCTCAGCACTTAGTACAGTATCTAGCTTGTAATGTGTTTATAAATGCTATTTCACTTTATTCATTTCAATTTATTCATTCATCCCACTGAGATAGAAGACAGAAACCTGGTCACAGGAAAACAAGGCAGAAACTTAGAAACTTTTCATCTACTGATCTTTCTCAGGCTCATTTGCAACCCACTGCCTTTGACATCATCATCATTTCCTGCCTCATACTCTCTTAATAAGGAATTAGTTATCATTTCTATGCTGATGATTCTTAATTCTGCCTGAAACTCTCTCCTGACATCCAATCTCATATGTTCAAATGCCTCTCAGACATCTCAAGGTGGATATCCAGTAGACATCTTAAATTCAACATGTCCAAAACCAGACTCGTTATTTTCCATCTAAACTCTTCCCTCCCCAACCTTCCCCTTTAATGTAGAGGACAACACCATCTTCCCTGTCATACAGAGTCATGGTGTACAACCTAGGAGTTACCTGGAACTCCTCACTATCTCTCAGTGCTCCCCTATATCTAATCTGCTGTCAAGGTCGATCTATTTTCTCTATGCAACTTTGTTCCTCTGACACTCTCAACATTCTAGTGTTTGCCCTCTTCACCTTGATGCATTATTAGCATGTTATCTCCTTCATTAGAGTCTTCTCTCTATAATGACAGGAACTTTTGTCTGTATGCATCCTCAGTGTTTAGCACATTCCTGGAACATAGTGAACAATAAATGCTTATGACTGCCTATAACAAAGTAACTGTAGTCTTGTGTATCAGGCATCCCTTCTTTTAGATCTTTTTAGATGCTGTGACTATTCTTGCATAAGACCAACAGTAAGACCTGGCAACTTCATCAACACTCTTATGTATCACCTCTTCTAGGATGCATTCCTGGCTATCCTGGTTGTTAGTATGCTTCCTTCCTCAAAGGTCATGATTATATTTATGTGTTGATTTGTTGTATGTTGTAGGTTCTCACAATGTAACATGGTTAAAAAAAAAAAGAAAGTGCTGAATTTTTATTTGGAGGTCTGGATTTGAATTCTGACTTAATTATTTTTCATAGGGCAAGTCACAATTTCCCTGGGCTTCAGTTCCTAACTTAAAGGAATTTAACTGAATGGTCTTAAAGTATCTTTTAGCAGTCAATCTATGATCCTAAATTCACTGAGGATAGGAACCATTTTTTATTTCATTTTTATATCCCTTTTGTACCTCTAATACTTTGCACATAGTAGGACTAGGGACAAGGACTAGATCTATGATTTCATGGGTGTGGTAAACTATGCCAGTGAAATATTTTCCAGATGAGAAAATTCTCTTTAGCAATAGACTCTGGTATACTGTAGCAATTTATAATTTTTTTCATTATTTTAATGTGTTTTCACAGTTACATGTAAAGAAAAAATTTAGTACTCGTTTTACATTTTGAGTTCCAATTTTTTTTCTTTTTCTCTGCCCTCTCCTTTCCAAAGATAGTAGCCAGTTTGATATGGTTTATACATATGCTATCATGTAAAAAATATTTCCATATTAGTCACAGTTGTGAAAGAAGAAATAGATCAAAATGTAATATGCTTATTTCCCAGGGTTGTAAAGGACCACATGATTTTCCATTTTGCTAAAGTTGTTAGGTATTTCAAGTGATTTTTTAGTTGTTGCTCTAGGGCTCTTTAGGTATGCAAAAAATAATAGTTTTGTTTCCTCATTGTTTATTCTAATGACTCCTATTTCTCTTATTGATATAGTTAACATTTATAATAAAAATACTATAATATTGAATTGAATAATAATGGTGATAATGGACATCCTTGCTTCACTCCTGATTTTATTGGGAAGGCTTTTAGATTATCACCATTACAGATAATAATTTTAGATAGATGCCATTTTATCTGAACTACCTTTACTCCTATGTTCTCTGGTGCTCTTCATAGAAATGGGTGCTGTATTTTGTCAGAAACTTTTCTGATACATATTGAGATAATCACATGATTTCTGTTGGTTTTATTATTGATATTGATTTATTATTGATATACTCAATTATTTTGATAGTTGTCCTATATTGAATCAATCCTGCATTTCTTATAAAAATCCCACCTGGTTATAATGTATAATTCTTTAGCATATAAATTACATAGCATATATAGCTATAATTTCCTTGCTAATATTTTGTTCAAAATTTTTTCTTAAATATTCAATATTCAATTGTATAATTTTCTTTCTCTGTTTTAGCTCTTCTTGGTTTAGTATCTGTTTCTGTTATAATAGTTTAGTAGGACTCCACATACTTTTCCAACAGTTATATAGTATTGGATTTAATTGTTCTTTCAATATTTGATAGAATTCACTCACAAACCCAAGTGGTCCTGGAAATGTTTTTCCTAGGGAGTTTATAAATGGTTTGTTCAATTTCATTTTCAAAGATGGAGTTATTTAGGATTTCTATTTCATAATCTGTTAATCTAGGTAATTAAATTTTCATAAATATGTATCAATTTTGCTTAGATTACCAGATGCATTGGCATTCAATTGGACAAAATGCATCTAAATTATTGCTTTAATTTCTTCTTCTTGGTGGTGATTTCGTGCTTTTCATTTTTGACACTGAATATTTGGTTTTCTTCTTTTTTAAAAAAAGTCAAATTAAGCAATACATCTATTTTATTAATTTTTTCACAAAACCAACTTCTTGATATAATTTTTTGTTTTCAATCTTATTAATCTCACATTTGATTTTCAAGACTTAATTTAATGCCTAATCAATCTATTTCAATTTGTTTTCAAGTTTTTTTTAGTTGCATGCCCAATTTATTGATTTATTTTTTTTCATCATTTTGTTGACATAAGAATTTAGAGAAATAATTTTCTCCTAAGAATTATCTTATCCCATAAATTATGGCATGTTATCTTACTGTTGTCATTCTCTTTAGTGGAATTATTGATTATTTCTATCATTTGTTCTTTGAGCAACTTACTCTTTAAGATTAGATTATTCAGTTTCCAATTAATTTTAATGTATCTATTTACTGTACTCTGTTGAATGTATTTGTTTTGCATTATGATTTTAAAAGAAAGCTTTTGTTATTTCTGCCTCTTTACATTTGATTTTGAGGTTTTTAGGCCTTATTACATGGTCTATTTTTGTGTAGGTACTATTTGCTGCTGAGAAAAAAGCATATTCCTTTCTATTTCCATTCAGTTTGCTCTAAAGATCTGTCATATTTAATTTTTCTGATATTCTATTTATCTCTTTTTGTTTCTTTCTTGTTTATTTTTTGACTGAATTTATTGAATTCTATGAGGGAACAATTGAGGTCTCCCACTAGTATAGTTTTGCTATATGCTTCTTCCTGTAACTCATTTAACTTATTTAAGAGTTTGAATGCTATACCATTTGGTTCATATAAGTTTAATATTGCTATTGCTTCATTGTCTATGGTATCTTTTAGCAAGATGTAATTTTCTTCCTTATCTCATTTAATTAAATCTATTTTTGATCAGAATTGCTGGCTCTACTTTTTTTTTAATTTTTTTTTACTTCAGCTAAAGCATAATAGATTCTCTTACAGAACTGTACCTTTACTTTATGTGTGTCTCTCTATTTCAAGTGTGTTTTTTGTAAACAACATACTGTTTGATTCTGGCTTTTGATCCACTCTGCTATCTGCTTCTGTGTTAAAGGGAAGTTCATCCCATTCTCATTCAAAGTTATGATTACTTCTTGTATATTTCCCTCCATCCTATTTTTCCCCCAGTTTGTCATCTTTCTCCTTTCACCATTTCCCTCCTTACCACTGTTTTGCTTTTCAGTACCACCTTCTGTGATCCGCCCTCCCTTCTATCAGTCCCTATCCTCCCAGCAAAGCCCTTTACTTAATGACCTCTCCTCCTACTTCCCTGTAGGATAAGATAGATGTAGCTACTCAACTGATTGTGTACATTACTCCCTCTTTGAACCAATACTGATGAGAGTAAAGTTCAAGTGATGCTCATCAATCACCCTCCTATCTTCCCCTCTACTGTAACAGGTCTTTGCAATGCATCATGTGAAATAATTTACACTACTCTCCCTCTCCCTTCCTTCCTGCATCCAGTGTACTCCTCTTTCTTATCCTTTAATTTTTCATGTCATTCCCTCTAATTCATTTCATACCAGTATCCTCTGCCTATGTATATTCCTTCTAGCTGTACTACTAATGATAAGTTACTTGTAAGAATTACAAGTATCATCTTCCCATACAGGATATAAACAGTTTATCTCTATTGAATCCCTTATGTTTCTTTTCCCCTTTTTATTTATTTATGCTTCTCTTGGGTATTCTCCTTATGAAAGCCTGAAAATCTCCTATTTCATTTTTAATGACCATTTTCCCCCTTGAATTATTTTGCTTAATTTTTCTGGGTAGGTGATCCTTGGTTGCAGTCTCAGCTCTTCTGTCTTCCAGACATGTTCTATGATCTCCAGTTCCTTAATGTTACAGCTGCCAAATCCTATGCAATACTAATTGTAACTTCCGGATGTTTGAATTGTTTCTTTCAGGCCACTTATAATATTGTTTTTTTCCTTGACCTGATAGTTCTGAATTTTGGTTATAATGTTCCTTGGAATTTTTATTTTGGGATCTATTTCCTGAAGTGATAAGTGGATTCTTTCAACACCTATTTTGTCCTCTGGTTTCAGTTTTTCTTAATATTTTCTTGAAAGATGCTGTTCAGGTACTCCTTTTGACTATGGCTTGAAGATAGTCCAATGATTCTGACATTTTTGCTCTTGAATTTATTTTCCAGGTCAGTTGTTTTTTGAATCAAGTATTTTACATTTTCTTCCATTTTTTTTAATTTAAATTTTTTTGATTGATTCTTAATGTCTCATAGAGTCATTAGCTCCCACCTGACCATAAGGTGTTGCTTTTCTCAATTAGCTTTTGTATTTTCTTTTCCATTTGGCCAACTATACTCTTTAAGTAGTTGTTTGCTTTACTGGAATTCTCCTTTTTCATTTGGCCAATTCTACTTTTTAAACAGTTTTTCAAGCATTTGACTTTTTTTTCAAAGCTCTCCTGCATTATTCTTATTTATTTTCCCATTTTTTCTACTACCTTCCTTATATGGTTTTTAAATTCCCTTTTGAGTTCCTCCATGAGTTCTTTCTGCACTTGAGATCACTTCTCATTTATCTTTTGGGTTTTGCTCACAGGTGTTTTGACATCGCTGTCCTTTTCTGAGTTTGTGTCTTGGTTATCCCTGTTACCATAATAACTTTCTCTGATCATATTTTCAGATATTTTTCTTGTTTTTTTGTTTATCTTTTTTTTTTGTCCTTTTCCTTTCTTTTAAATTTGAGTTCTTCTCCAAGGAAGAAGGAGTACTCTCTTGGGCTTCTTGTGCCACTGATTACAGACCCTGGATGTTTATCTGGTGTTGCAGTGATGTTGTCCTGAGACCCACAGGGGTCTTTCATGTCTGGTGTCATGTCAGGGAGTAACTGAGGCTGCTTGAGGCTATCTGGAAGCTTATTTTGGTGCTGAGCTTGGGTCCTAGTGCTTATGTCTTGCATTTATGCAGGGCAAGTGGAGTGTTTCTGCAATTTCTTGGGCTTATACTAAAGTATGCAATGGTCTGGGCTCTGGAGAATAGCCAATTTCCAGGGGTGGTCATGAGGCATGTGGAGGTCTAGCTTCTAAAGGAAGCTTGTTTTCTGGGGCTACAATGAAGAATATGGTGATTCCTGGAACTGGAGTCTGTCAACTCCCCTGGTTTTGCCAAGGTTTGGGGGAGTCCTGGTATTTACATTCTCCCACTCCACCACACTGGGGTTTAGGACCTCCTGCTGACTTGCTGAGGTAAGGAAATTTTCTGTATTGAACTTTGCTCCCCGTGTCTCCCTTTCCCTGTGCCTGAGAGAGTTACAGCAATTCACTGCTTACTCCACCATCTTGGCTCTCGAAGTAGAATCTGCAGTGTATAAATTTAGAAATTTCCTGTGTCACTGAGAAGACAAGTTTTGCTCAAGGTCACATAATTAAAATGCATCAGACATAGAATTAGAATCCAGGATGATATATTTCTGGTTCTAATACCTGTTCACTAGCCACTTCAACATGCTACCTCTTGTATATACATATATTTGCATCCTGAAAGTGCCTAATGAATATATGATGATTGGATTTCCAAATTATGACAAATCATATCATTATCATCATCAGACCTGATATTTGTGTGGTGCTTCACAAATTGTATACATAGTTCCATTTGATATTTACAACAAATTATCAGTTGATTTGTCTAAGTTACAGGATCCATTGAATGTTGTGATTGGTCAATAAAGTAATGACAACTGAGAGGAAATTCCATGGTGTTTATAGCCTTGTTTTCATAACAGTTTTGTTAATAACTTTGGAGGAAAATATAGAAGTCTTAGATAGGAGAGAAGATTAATACAATAAAGAACAGAATATAGATCCACAAACATCTGGACTACAATATCTACAAGGTCTACAATGGAGGACTTAAGCTAACTAGGAGAAAATGTAATAGAGATAAATTTAAAGTCTTTGGGTCTCAGTTTTCTCATCTCAAAAATAATAATAGCAGAACATTCATATAGTATTCTAAGGTTTGTAAAGCACCTCATTACCTTTTTTTCTCATTTGATACTAATAAAAACTGTGATGAAAGTGTTATTAGTAATCTCATTTTATACTCAAGGAAACTCAAAGTAATAAAATTCAAGGTGGCACATTAACTTCTCTAGGATCTCACAATAATGTTTTAGGTGTGATTCTCTAACTCCAAATCCAACACTTTATCACTAAGTATACTTCCAGTTTAATTCCCATGTTCCCTGTGAAGATTCATTTCTATTCAGTTCATTTTGATTCAGTAAATGCTTACTAAGTGCCTACTAAATGCCTAATATTAAAAAGTTTTCTGTCTTCAAGGAGCTTACAATCTAATGGGGAAGACAACATTAAAACAAATATGTACCAAAAAAGCTACATTCAGAATAAATAATAAATAATTAAATGATGGAAGGCTATGGAAATAAGAGGGTTTAAGAAGATGGTGATTGAAGTATTTTTCTTATTTTATAGCATAAGAAACTGTGAAGCAAGAGATGAAATCACCCACCAAGGTTTAAAAGCAATAAAGTCTACACAAATCCATTGTTCTTTACATCATACCTGTCTCCCTAGAAAGTGAAAGAGCTTATAGATATATATTTATAGTCATTGTCAATAATTTTCAGCAAATCATGGAAAGAAAGAGGAACTAAAAGACTAGATAGAGGCAAAGAGTAATTTTATTTTCCTAAAAAAAGAAAATAAAGAGTAGGTGCAGAAAATTATAGAAATAAGAACTCCATGATTAGACTAAAAAAAAACTTCTAAAACAAATTATTAAATAGCTTTCCTATGTGTATTTTTCAATTGAAGTCTTAATTAGTATAAGTCAGTATAAATTTCCCCCAAAGAAGTGTATGCAACATAATTTTATTGCTCTCTCCAAATTGCTACTGATAGCAACTACTACTCTATGTGACTCTGGAAGGCATTCTTTCACTTTTCTCAATGCTTTCAACACTTGTCTTACAGTTTTCCTTTTCATCTCTTCTCTTGCAGTCATTCTCAGAATATTCCATATTCATGCTGACAACACTTTTAACATCTTGGTTGGCCTCTTTATTCTTTCAAATTCTCAACTCTTAAAACTCCCATCTTCATTCTATTTTAGCTACTACTGGAGTGTCATAACCTTAAATTTCACAATCACTCAAAACTGCTTCACATCACCCCAGCTAGAAACAATTCATTTTTCCTTGAATCTCACATGCCATTGTGTAATTTAAATGACTAATTATATTCTGCAATAATTTTTAGTATAATCATTATTATATATCTTCTTAAGGGCAGAGATTATGTTTGTTTTTTTTCGTTTTGATATGCCCCATCAACTGATATAATTATTTACAATACAATTAATAAGAACACTTTAAATTAAAATCGAATTACAAATAACAATGTCCCCCAGATAAAGGATATAGTTTCCAACACAACTGCTACAGCCTTTGTCCAGGAAATTTATCCTTATAGAAATGCATTCTGACAACTGACTATTCAGTTTTTGTAGTCTCTACCTTCTCAGAAGCCAAAACTCAGAAAGTCAACTCTATCCTTGATGATCAATATAAGTTATCTTTACTTATTTTGAAAATTCAAGTTCATATTATCAAACATTTTGGAGCCATCAAATGATTAAAGATCAGAAATTCATATAGTTTCATAAGAGTAGCATTGATTGATTTACTTAATAAAGTCACCTATTCCACTTAGAGTGATAAGATGTCCTGATACATTAATGAGATAAGAATAAATATCAAGCTATCAATCATAGGCTTTACACTAAATATGAAAAATATTTGGAACTGGATTGAGGTTGTGTAAGGTTTAAATGGACTGAGGAAACATGCCCTGGAGCTCATCAATAAATTTTTGAGATAGCTTAGCATCTCAGTGTTTCAAGAAATTGGAGCAAGTATTACCTAAAAACAAACAAATAAAAAAAAAACACTGAGAAATAACTTGGGGGTGAAGAGGTGAGTATTTCCATCTTAGCCTAAATTTCTGTGCTCTCTCCCCTCCTTTTCAGCCAGAGAAAGACTTTGTGAACTTCAAAAGGTATGGAAAATTTAGAATTTACCATCTTTCCACTGTTGTCTTGGGAAGGAATGTGGGGCTGTTCATTGATTGTATTTTAAGTAAAGGTCAGATTAGATGTGTATTCAAGGTTCACCTAGGTGTTTTATTAAAACTACAACATTGGTGTTTAAATAATGAATTTCTTAAGCAGAGATTAGATGACCACTTATCAGGTATGACAGTTATCCATGCTCTCTGTGAGATACTAGATCTCTATACTGTTGGAATCTCCTCCAAAACTAATATAATTCATTTTTTCTTAGTGATCTATTGATCCTCATTAGCATTCTGTAAATACTTAAATGGATAAAAGAAGCAAAATATCCCTAACCATAATATGCATTTTGGATTTTGCCTCTTTATCATTCACCTTAAGGTATGTTTTCCAGGAATCTCTTTTTTGAAAAATAGAAATTTCCTGTAGTTAAAAATATAGTTATAAAATTCTTCATTTAGAGATATATAAGCCCCGTGAAATTATTTGTTCACCATGCTTTTATTTTCAAAGGTGAAGAAACTGAGTTCCAAAAAGGTTGAGTAGCTAGTGTGGACTAAGTAGTATCTACTAATAATTAACAACTTTGCTGTCAAAGGACAGATAAGGCTTTGTACCAATCAGTTAATTAGACTGAATTACTATTTCATTAATGTTAATTGATTAATAGATTAATAATAACTGGGAGGAAAGCCATGGTATTCTTGGTCTTGTTTTAATAAACGATTTTGCCAATAACTTGGATAAAAGTACAAATGTCATAGATGGGAGAAATGATTATTTTATTGGAGAGCAGAATATGAAACCATAAAAATCTAGACAGGCTAAAATGAAGGCTTTAAATTAACTGAAAGAAATATAATAGAGGTAAATTTAAAGTTCTTCAGTTAAAAAAACAACTAATAATACAACCAACAAGAATTTATTAAGCACTTATTATGCACCAGACACCAAACATGGTATTGATATTTATTTTTTCTAGTAAATTTGCTTATTATATATATATATATGTATATGTATTGCTTTATGAATCATAGGAGAAAAAAATCAGAGCAACAGGGACAAACCATAGGAGAGATTTAAAAAAAAAAACAGAAAAAAGCATATGTCGATTTACATTTAGTCTCCTTAGTTCTTTTTCTGGATGCAGATGGAATTTTCTGTCCAAAGCCTGTTAGTCTTGCTTTGGATCACTGAACCACTGAAAAGAACCAAGTCTTTCATAGTTGATCATCACACATTGTTGCTATTATTATGTATAATCTATTCCTGGTTCTACTTGTTTTTCTCAGCATCTGTTCATGTAAATCTTTCCAAGCCTTTCTAAAATCAGCTTGTTTATTTTTTAATAGAACAATAATATTCCATTACCTTCATATACCACAACTTGTTTAACCATTCCCCAATTGATGGGCATCTACTACTTTTCCAATTCTTTGTTACCACACAAAGAGCTGCTATAAACATTTTTGCACATGTGGGTCCTTTTCCTTACTTTATGATTTCCCTTGAAGTACAAACCCAGTAATAGCATTGCTGGGTCAAATGGTATGCACAGTTTTTAAGCCCTTTGAATATAGTTCCAAATTGCACTCCAGAATGGTTGGATGGTATTGATATGTAAAACAAAGTGGTCCATATCTTCTAGGAGTTCATATTCTATCAGAAGATGCAATATGTAATAATATAAATAAATACAAATTAAATATGAAAGGAAATGAATAGTTCCAGTAGTTAAGAAAATCAGAAAGAATATATGTAGAAGGTGGTACTCCATCTCAATTTTGAAGTAAAGTAAGCATTCTGAGAGAAGAACTTTCCAGAAATAGGGAACAGACTGTTCAAAGGCATAGAGAAAGAAGATAGAACGTGATATGTGAGGAAGAACAAAAAGAGAAGTTTGGTTAGGCTACAGATTATGTGACAGGGGATAATGTATAAAAGACCTAGAAAATTAGGTTGGAGCCAAGTTGTGAAGAAATTTAGATGTTTAAAAAGAGTATTTTGTTTTCGCTTCTTTAAATAATAGGGAGCCACTGGAATTTACTGAATGGATGAGTAGCATGGTCAGGTTTTTCACTTTAGGAATATCATTTTGGCAGATGTATGAAGTGGGGACAAGAGTGAATCTTGCTCATTGTAGAAGGAAAGAGGAACAAATCAGGAAAAGAAAGAATCCAGGATTCATTCAACATTTCAAACCTGAAAAAAAAATGGATCATTGGCACCTTAAAAACAAAAATAGAAATTTAGAGGAAGGATAAATTTGAAGAAAAGTATAAATGTTTTCATTCTGAATATATTGAGTTTGAAATGCTTTTAGGATATCCAGGGTAAGAAGTCTCATAGGCAGCTGGTAATCCAGGAATGAGACTCGGAAGATTAGTATTGAATATATAGATTTCAAAGTTGGCTGAATACAGATGATAATCCCCTTGAAGATGATAAAATCACCAAGTGAAAGAATATAGAGATAAACAAGAAAAGAGCCAGAGCTTTGGGGTTGCCAACAGGAGCCGATAAGCCAGAAAAGGAGGCATGGAAGAAATAGCCAACTAGATAGAAGGATGACAAAGAAATGTTATGGAAGCCATTGGAAAGTGATCAATAAGAAGGAACTAATAACAGTTTCAAAATCAGCAAAGATCAAATAGAATGAAGACTAAGGAAAAAATCACTGACTTTAGTATCTAAGAGTTTGCTCATATGTTGGAGAAAATAGTTTAAATAAATTAATGGGGTCAGAAAGCAGATTACAAGGGACTGGAAAGAAAAAACAAGAAGGTGAAAAAATGGAAGCAATGAGTGTAAATGGCCTTTTCTATAAGTCTGGATACAAAAGAGAAATATATATGCATATTTATGCATACATATGTGTATATATGCCTATATATATGGAGTTTAAGGGAAGATAGTATCAAAGAAAAGGTTTTTAAGCATAGTGGAGAACTAGAAGCATTTAGAAGTCACTAGAAAGGAACAAATGCATAAGCAAAGATCAAAAATGAAAAAAAAAATGAAGTGAAGATTTAGGAGGTAAGATTTTAGAGAAAGTAGGAGGTGATGGTATTAAGAGCATAAATTGAAAAGATTTCCCTGGCAAGGGAAAGGCTACTTATTCATCAAAAACTGAAGTAAAAGGGAAGAGAATGTTGTGTCCCCAAGGGCTAAACAGAATGATCTAATCCTTTTTTTTTTTCTTTCATGATTGCCTTTCAAATATCTGATAGCAATCCAATCCTCCCAAGTCTTCAGGCTGAACATATGTTTCTTTCAATTAGCTACTAGATATCACTGCCCCAGTGCTAGTTAAATTAGTTAATTAATTGAAAATATGGATAACTAGGCAAATGTCATCTTTGTCTTCTTCACAAATAACTAGTGATTTTAAGTTAGACAGTTGCTCCTCTCTTTAACCTAAGTATGTGATGCAAAACTAGTTAAAAGCTGCTTTTATTTCATCTTCTCTCCGGAGGTAACAGCATCTGTTTGAAAAGTGACTTGGTGCAGAATTTACAACAACAAAAAAAATATGTCACTAGAATATTAAAACAACACAGATGATTAAAATATCACACCTTGCCTGCTTGCTGTTATTGTTGGGTTTTGTTTTGGGTTTTTTTGTTTTGTTTTGTTTTGTTTTGGCAACCTGAATGTAGAACTGAAAATGAAATCACATGTCCTTCATATTCATGCATTTTCAGTGAAGAAAACTTTGGAAAAAATGATTTTTGTTTTATCACTTAAATATGAGGGTTGTTATGTGTATATGTATATAGACACATATATTTTCCATTTCACATACTTTATCAATTTCAGGCTCAAGCAATATATTTATATAAAGCAAAGAATTTAATTGTTTTGCTAAGTAATTTTATAACATAAGATCATAGTAAATGTCAATTTTTTTTACTCTAAAATACTCAAATAGGCCTGTGATCGCACTGATTTGGAAATTCCTTCCTATGTTGCAAATTGCAACTCATATCTATCTATCCATTATGAACAGCACTTATCCATAACCTCTAGCAGGCTCACTACAGAGATTCTAACCAATATACTGGAACCCATTCTTGTTTTTTCCCGATATCATGATAGTATCACTTGAGTATTCTGGCTATCCACCTATCATGCCTTGTCCTCACCATATGATCAGACTATTTCTTTCTTATGTAATTCTTCAAAACTATCTTTTACTCTTGTTTTTTCAAAGTTGCTCTTGTCTGAATAATGCACCTACTATTAACCTTTGCATTGTTATATGTGCAATGTTCTTTTTCTGATTCCTCAAAAACTGATGTGTTCTCCCTTTTAAAATCATAGAGCACCACTGGTAGAAAGTTGATATTTAAAAGGTAGATTTTTACTTTTATAAGAAGCTTGGAATTATTAAAGGGAACTTTGTAAAATTCCATTTACTAATTCCTCATCCTAATTACTCAGATACACATGCTAAAAGACAAAGTTTTTTAAGCTGTCCATTCACACACATTGAAATCTGGGTAATAAATATTCTTTATCTACTTGGTCTATCCTGTGTATATGGACAAGACAAACAATTTAAGCAATTACAGGTCTCTTCCAGGATGTTTGGAAGCCTGATCCAATTAAAATAATGTCATCTACATAGAAGCATGTATAGGACATTATCAATCATAGGAAAACTTTCCTCAACTTTGACTCTATGCTAAATCTCCTCTGTCACAGTGGTGAACACTTTTAGTGAGCTGGAATCTCTCTGTTTTACATCTCATCTGATATTTGTAATCAGGTTATTGAGCAGTTATTTATAGTTTATGCAATTTATGGAATATTGAATTTTTGATGTATAACAGGAGATGATTTAAGGGAAAAGAGACTAAACATTTTATCCATTTTAAATGAATCAAAAATCATTTTCTGAGTTAAGCAAGCAATAAACAGAGTAAGAGCTCATATTCTCTGTATCTTTTCATTAATTGAAAAAATGGTAAATGTGTTCCTTTGTTCCCTATTAATACATGCATTGCTAATGCCTTTGATTTGTGTATAGATGATTTTCATGATTTTGGATAGATGAGAAAGTATGCATGAAAGATGCTAAAAATAGCTCACATCATTAACTAAATTCCATCTTTATCTTCCTTCCAAATAACTGATCATTTTAAAAAAGCCACTTCTCCCTCTCCTTTTGATTTTAAGCAGGTTTTTAGTCAGGTTTTTAATCAAAGAATTCTGTTGAACATCTGGTACTAAGCTAAGTTAAAAGTTCCTTTTATTTCATTTTCTCTTTGGAGGTAGCAGCATCTGTCTGAAAAATTACTAAATACCAAACTTACAGAAATGATTGATGACCTTAATCAGTAATCATTGGGGTTCCTTATTCTCTCTTTTTTTAGTGTTCATAAGTTCTGAAATTTTTTCCATCCTTTTGATACCTTTGCCTCTTTGAATACCTTGTATGTCATTCTTTCAACCTCCCCTCAATTGTGTTGCCTCCAGAATGGGTCTTCTCTGTGTTGATTCTTTCTCTTCTTCTCTTTAGTGGCATTTCTATCTCCCCTGGGTATCTAAGACTGGGATAGTAGGATCTAATTGTGTTGGGTAGAGTTTCTTTGGTGGAGAAAACAGCTTGTTATAATGATTTTTATAAATCTTTTCATTTTTCTTTTCTGTATAGTCTTCCTTCCATTTTTATCTTTAAATGCCCTTGGGATGACCTTATTTAGTGGGTTATCTCATAAAGCTTTGTTTAAACTTATTTGACTTTTGAATACCTCTCTCTGCTTTATAAAATGATACTGCTCTTAACTGTCCATAATCTTTTATAATATGAATTTATATTCTAACACAATGTTGCCTTTAGGAGACATTTATTTCTTTTTGACAAGGAATTTCCTAATTTTTGTGGACTCGATTAATTGTTGTAACAATTAATGTATATAAAGCAAGATTTAGTTGTTTTACTTGTATCATATTATAACGGTAAATATATTGGTGTTATACTGGTTGTTGTTATTGTTCACTTGTCTCAATTGTGTTCAACTCTCCATGACCCAATTTTAGCTTTTTATGGCAAATATAGTGCAATAGTTTGCCATTTCCTTCCCCAGGTAATTTTATTGATAAAGAAACTGAAGTAAACAAAGTTAAATGATTTGCCCAAGTTCATGTAACTAGTCTCAGATCAGATTTGTACTCAGGGAGCTGAATCTTCCTGATTCCAAGCTCTCTCCACTGTACTACCTAGCCATCCCTAATTCTAATGGTACACAATAACATAATACAATATGTTTTCCTCATTATTGCTCTTTTTTGTTTTTAAAAATTCTGATCTTAACTTTAATAAGCTGATAAGAATTGACTCAAGGATCTCCTGAATCAGTCTTTCACTTTCTATTAAAATTTAATCAATATTATTTTTATGGTATTATTTGATTTAGCCACATACAGAACTTTTCAATTCTTTCCTCAAAGAAAGTTTTTTTTTTATCATATTAAAGAGTAAGGTTTAAGTCTAATCTGCAAATTTTTGCTTCTTTCTAATTCCTTCTTCCTAAATAATGCTTTCCTAAATATTTCTTTCCATTCTTACCTTTTCCCATAATTTTGCCTACTTGCAGCCACATGGAACTGATCACCCTTGAGTGGGTTTTTCTGATCTTGGGTGGAAACAGTTTGTCTTGTCACCCTTTCCTATTCTAGATTAATTAGCCTTCCTTCAATCTAATGGCCTCAATTCTATTTTACATAAAGCAGTATTACAGCAGTCAGGGGAGGAGAAAGTGATCAAAAGAAAGGAAGCTGAAAATTTCTAATGTTTGCATCAGTCAAATACAACAAAAATTGAGAAAAGGCCAATGGCTTTAATTATTTAAAAATCACTGCTAACCTTAGAGAGAGTTTGTTCTCAGAACTACTTTAAAAAACATTTCTGACAATTCAAAAATATTTATTAATTCACTCATGGCTTTTGAAGGAAAAACAAAACACTTTTTATTCTATTAAGCCAAAAGCATTAGTTTGTTAACTAAAGAGATTAAACATGTCTTCTTTTTTTAATAGACAGTTGGTAAAGCTCATCTTTCAGTCTCAGGTTAAACAATCTCAGTCTCAATCTTCTTTAAATGGTTCTGCTGTTGCTAAAACCAGGTTTGATGTGAATTCAGCATCACACAATTGGGCATTTTAAATTAAATAATTACTAGTATTTTACCATCAAAATAATATGACTAAAGAAATGGGGCATATGCATGTCTGGAAAATCATAAAACAAGCTTACACTATTCTAAAAGGCTTATTTATGGTATTTATTTAGAGTAAGTATCAAATTTGTTTTTATAGGCCAATGTCAAGGATGCCATGCTATCTTCTTCTTGGCAGTCCCAGTCCTGAAGACCAGTTGAAGCTATGTGCCCTCCGTGATGGAGGTTTTGATGTTAGCAAGTCAGCCTGTTCTGTGGACAATACAGGCCAATATGGTGGCCAAGGTTATCATAGTAACATTCCCTGAGGGTCCACAAGCAAAAAAAAAAGTGGTATGTTCAGAGAAAAAAAAAATCATTCTTCAAAAAAACCAATATGGGATATCAAGCAACAAAGGATCAAAGACATATTTGAAAGTACACCCATAGTCCAGAAGAAGAGACTGGAAACAAAAGCAAACAGACATGCAAGAAAGTTAATTGAGATTTTGATGAACCATATCTTTAAATATGACTAACTTGATGCAGTGAGCATGCTGGTATATACTTGAGTCCTAAATTGTAATAGGTTATATATCCTAGCACTAATGACATGACAAAAGATTCTTAGAAATCTATCACTCAGGGGGCAGCTAGGTGGCGCAGTGGTTAGAGCACCAGCCCTGAAGTCAGGAGGACCTGAGTTCAAATCTGGTCTCAGACACTTCCTAGCTGTGTGACCCTGGGCAAGTCACTTAACCCCAATTGCCTCAGCAAAAAAAGCAAAAAAAAAAAGAAAGAAATCTATGACTCAAAATATTTTGTTTTGGGTATTTTGATGCAAGTTTTATTTTGGCCTGGGGGAAAGAGAATATAGTTTGGTATTTAGACAGACGCGTGATAATACAGGTGGGTGCTCCCTCCAAGCATCTAGATCACAGCCTACCACACCTTCTCATCCCGTGCAACCAGTGTCCATGTCTTCTTCCCTGGAAATATTCCACAGAGGGACGCTGCATTATACTGGGGCTTTCTTCTAAATCTCTTAATCATCTCAATATCATTGTCCCAGGAAAGCCAACTATCAGTTATCTTTCACATTCTTGCTAGAAGACATGACTATCATCCATCTTTCTTATAATATACTTCAGGCTGTCTCTCCTATGCAATTTATTATCAAGAAGTCATCAATAAATTTATTTCTTGATTTGTGATGATAGGGAGGTTATAGCCATTGGAGCTAATTTATCAGATAATGACATAAATAGATGTATTTCATAGGAAACTCATTTTAGCAGCTATATGTACAATGAATTGGATTGTGAAGAGATGATGCATGGAGAATGATTTGGAGGCTATTGAGATAGTCCCGGTGTATGATGGTGTCAACCTAGATTGGAAGGGAGCTGTATGGGTAGAGAAAAACCATGCAATTGGAAGACACAAAATTTGGCTACTGATTAAATAAAGAAGGGGAATGAGAGTGAGGAAGCAAGCATGACTATGGATGAGCTTCAGACTATAGAGGATTTTAAATGCCAAGCTATGCAGTTGATATTTTATCCTAGAGGTAAGGAAGTTACTGAAGATTTTGAGCAGAAGAAAGTTCTGATCAGAACTTTGTTTTACAAAGAGCAATTTGGCAGATATTTAATAGATGAACTGGAGACAGAAGAGACAGGAAGCAGGGAGACTAATTAAGTGAAAGGTAATAGATTTAGAAGAGGAGTATCTAGGGCTAGATTTAAGAAATCCTGTGGAAGTAGAAGACTCATGCATTTATTGAATATGGAGGCACCAGGAAGAGGAAGAGAGGAGTGAATCAGTCTTGAGTTAGACATCTGGGTGACTGGAACAAAAGAACGTGCAAAAAAAATACACACACACATATACACACACACACATATGATTGTGTTAGTGCAGAAATAGTTGGACTTATGTAGCTTCAGATTACTTGCCCTTCCAAGATAAAAATATTCATAAATTTCTTTTTTGAGTTTTTTCCTTGAAGAGGACACTAAGATAATTAGTCACTTATTGAAATTTAATGTAATCAAAAGATCCATTGATTTGGTGTCAGAAGTCTTGAGTTTAAATCCCAGCTGTGCTGCTTATATATGTGACTTTAACTAAATCATTTTACCTTGTGGGATCCCAGTTTCCTCATCTGAAAAATAAGATATTTTGACAAGAGAAACTATAAGTTTCTTTTCAGTTCCAATAGTTAACTGAAAGCTAAGAAAATGAGGAAACTAAGAAGAAAGTCAACTCTTCCTAATGTAGTTAATAGGCTAGAAGCAATTTATGTATCAAGCCAGGGAATGGTCAGATATCTCTCAGATGCCACCAAAATGTTTTGAAAGTTCTTTGTCCTGGGCGGAAAATTTATCGCTAGGAATGTAACATAAGAGGTATAAAGATATATATATATACACATATATATATACATATATATATGTATGTATGTATGTGTATATATATATATATATATATATATATATATATATATATATCACCACAATTTAGAAAAGGACTTTATGTCATAAAATAAAGGTTCTTGTAAAATGTCTTTCCTGAGTCTCTCAGGCCCTGGCCCAGACACAAAAACTCTTACAAATGCTCACAGTGCCACCAGAAAGAAAAAAGAAGTCCCTCAAAAGAGGAAAAAAAGAATAACTCCTACAGCTTTCTTTAAAAGCTTGACCAAATATGTCAATATTCCATTCCAGGCTAATTTGCAGCCCTATACATAAAGAGATCATTCATAATTTATGGCATTCAACTCCCAAAGACTGACATGAGTGGGAATCATTTTTTAAATTATATTTTATCTGTTGAATAAATAGAAGCCCTATGAAATTAAATTGTTTTTGCTTAAGATATTCATCGATTCAAGCTAGACCTCTCAATTTTTACATGAAAATAATCATTTATTCAGATCAGACTGATTTGGGATATCATAAATAAAGGAAAAATGAAAAGATTTCCTAATAGGAAAGTGTCCACCTAAAATGATTATAATAACAGAATTGATATTAAGATATTGTTTGAAAATCACCTTTAAAATATATATAATATGTGTATGCATGTATTTATATTGTATTTGTATTTATGTGTAGATATATGTATATATACATGCATGTACTTATGCATACACATAAAATTACATATCCACATATATACTTGAATATGGAAGTATATATTTGCACATAAATACAGATAAAAGGTATATTATATAAGCATATATTACATATATATTATAAAAGTGAATTAAATATACTTTTAAAGTCTGTGTGTATTTGTGTCTGTGTAATCACAACTGAGTCCTACAACTGCCCATAAAGTAGTAACTACATGTACTATGATACCTTTTTTACAGATAAAAAAAGTGAAGCTCAGAAACATTGGATGAGTTGTCTATAATGCCACAGCTGGTGTCAGTGGCTGACTAGGCTTATATGTTATTAACTCCAATTTTTACAACACTACCTACTGCTTCTCAATAGTACCTCCTTAGAAGATATAAATGATATCAAAAGCAAGATGCAAATATTCAGACAACTGAGCATTTCAAATCATACTTCTTTATTTGCCATTTTCATAATGTCAGGTAACTAAACAATATTGACTTTTGATTTCTGTAGAAAATAGCCCTTTAAATAGTTCAACCATTTTAATGATTATTCACCTGGCAGAATGATAGAATCTACAAAGAGGCGAATAATAAAATATAAATCAAAATTGCACATTTCTTCATACATGTGATTATCCTTATACCACAAAGTAGACACTTATTAAAAAAAATCCCCATTCTTTTTTAGTTTTATGAGCAAAAAGGAAATGCTCAAAGTATGCAAATATTCAGGATGGGTGGTGAAAACGATATTAATAGTAAATCACATTTTTTATATATACAAACTATAATATTTACAAAGTATATTCCTCAGAGAGATCTTTGCAATAGGTTGGATCCTACCCTATGATAAGCACCTAGTTTATTTCCAAACTTAAATATATTATGGACCATACAGAATCAAGGACATATGAACCACTGTTATCAACTGAATGTGAATCAACCAGAACTGGCTCAAGAATAAAGATTGATATAAATGAATCAAACAAGCATTTGTCAATTCATTACTATGTATTAGGCACAAGTAGAATTTTCCCAGTGATGCAAGTATTTGCAAATAAACATCATCAGGAAATCTTTATATTACAAAATATCAGTTAGAGAGACACTCTTAGAAAAAAGGAAATTCAGGGCTATAAAGGTGAAGTTCAATTCAATAAGTATTTATTCAGCACCTATGATGTGCCAGACACCTAGCTAAGCTCTAATAATACAAAAAGAAGCAAAAGACTTGCTCAGGATTTCAACAGCTAGGTCTCCTTCTTTCCTAGAGGAATAAGTTATTCTTTGACAAATTGGGATAATTTGCATTGAGGAAAAAAAGTTTGCCCCTATTCTTAAGACATCCCTCTCTCCCGATTTTGGGTACAAGAATATTAGAATAGTATGTGTCAGAGTCCCATTTATTTGTATATGCATATATCTGCTTACATCTACAAATATCTATCAAGTATCTATTTAAATATTTTCATGCTTACACACTTGTACATATACCACAAATGCACATGTATGTATATATGTATACATATGTATATGTGCATATGTGTATAAATATATATGTGTATATATTTTAATATATATGTAGTTTATATATAAACATGCAATATATAAAATATATATTTGTATATCCATATATTGTTTATATCTATATCTATTTATCATGTTTCTATTTAAATGTTTTCACCCTTACAAGTATGTAAGCTCCTTGAGACCAGGGACTATTTTTGTCTTTCTTCATAGTTTCAGTGGTTTGAATAAAACCTGGCTTGTAAAAAGCACTTTTTGAATGGTTATTTCCTGAAATTACAGACAATAAAACAATCTTTGTCCTTACAGATATGGTATACTAATAGATAACGATATAGGTTAAAATATGAGGGTAGATATAGAATCAGTTAATGAGCATTTATCAAATGGCTAGTATGATCTAGGTACCATTCAAAGCAATTAGGTTACAGACAAAATTTAAACAATATTTGTCATAAAGAAGCTTACAGTCTATCAATTAGATTCATATATAGAGATAGAAAAATAGCCTCTACAAAAATACTACCCCAATGTCTCTTTATAGTACAGTAGCATATGATTGTGATGGAATATTTTTGTGTTATGAGAAATGATGAGCTTGATAATCTTAGAAAAATATGGATAGACTTGCACAAAATAATGAAGAGTGAAATGAGAAGAACCTAGAGAATGTTGTATAGAGCAATAGCAATTTTGTCATTAAGAACAACTTTGAGCAAATAAGTAATTTTGGCTATTATAAATACCTAAATTAATTACAAAGGGCATATGAGGGAAGATACTACCTGCACCCAAAGAAGGAAATGATAAATAGAAATATTTATAGAATGATTTTACATATGTACATATACACACAAATATAAACCCACATATTTGTGCCTAATATTAATCATTTCTATAGCAAGAAGGAGGGAGAAAAAGGAAAAATTAAGTTCACATGAAAACATCATTATATATGTAAAAGGAATTCAAGTTGTACAGAATAAAAATGAATAAGTAAAATAAAATGGACTGTAGTATAATAGGGATCCTGGTTACTTGAAAGCTATACCAGGAGAACAAAGCACTATCAGGTCCTACCCACCTGGAAAGCTTTCATGTCTTTCATCTACTATAGATCTGTCTATCATTTAAGGATCAGCTCAGCTAAGTTGTGACAGGCTTATCATCTGGCTAACCTCAGAATGATTCATCTTTTAGCCACAACATCTCTTAAAGACTTTCTGCTAAGTCATGGAGGAGTTGCAATCTTTGTCAGTGAAGGGAATATTTACAATGATTAATTGCAGATCCTTTTAGGATCTATATTGTAGATATAAAGAAAGTGTAAATATAATTATGAATGTGGTATCCCATTCAATTAAATTTTAAAGAAAACCCATCTGAATTTGTCCAAGAATCTTCTCTAAAGTCACAACATCATCTGCCTTATTACAAATTTCACATTTTCTCATATCACAACGTAATGACTAAATTGCTGCAGAGAGAAATGGAATTTGGCTAGAAGGGGAAAAAATATTGGTACAAAGGGAAAGATTTTCTCCAACCAGCATGCTTCATCCAAACTCTGAGCAGGGAAATAAGGCAAAATTTTGCAATCAATCTGTGTATTCTACAAGCCTCTATGGAATAGGAAAATAGTTTGTTGCAAACTCAAGATGAGACATGTAGAAAAAAAAAAGATGGAATGCATGCATCTCTTTTTAAAAATTCTGCTATGTCATGTGCAAAAAAATCTTTTATATCCAATATATATCAGATAATGGCATATAATGAAATGCACTCACCTCTGGGAGTGGAGAAAGTTGTTACACGATACTGCCAGAATATATCAAGGAACTGAAAAAATAAAAGGATCCCCTCAATCTCATTATTTACTTCATAGATTTCTGGAAGCATTTCTTTGTTGTAAAATATACCCATTAACACATATTATCTACAATAATTTGGAAGACTATAAAATAAACTTTTGTGCAAACTGTTGTCTTCCATATTGTACCAGTTATTTAATAGCCCTTAGAGTGGCTGAAGATCCAGACAGCCAGAATTTCATAATTCTTTGAATCACAATGTAATATTAATGATTTGACATCAAAGTTTTATTAAAGCTATACACTTAGAAAAAAGTATGGATGCTTGGATGATGATATTCTTTCTTGATTTTAACTTTATCTAATAGGCACACTAATGTATTGTTGGTGGAGCTGTGAAATAGTACATCCATTTTGAAAGCTTTTTGAAATTATGCAAATAAAGTGATTAGCATGTCTATACACTTAGAATCCTGCATTTTATGATTAGGTATATACTCAAAGGAGATCACTAATGAGAAGAAAAACTGCATATACATTAAAATATTTAGGGCAGCATTTTTATGATAGAATATTTAAAAAATAAAATTAAAAATAAAATAAAAATAGAATATTTAAAAATAGAATTTTTAGTATAGAATAGGGGAAAAAAGCAAATGCCTATGTACTGGGGACTTGCTATATATTGTGACTGTGAGTTTAATTAAATACTAATGTGCAGAGAGAAATGGCAAATATGATAAATATAGAAAATCATGGAAATCTATAGAAATCTAATGGAAAATGAAGTAAGTAGGGCAAAAATATATATATGTATATGTATATAGGTGCACCTATATACATATACATATATATATTTTTGCCCTACTTACTTCATTTCACTCACTTACATATACATATATATATGTACAATGACAACAATGTAACTAGAAAGCCCAACCACCAAACAATCAAAAGTGACTGCTATAAAATTACAGAGATATGGTTTCAAAGAAGTTTGAGAAGATACCACACCATACTTATTTGATGAAGTGGGAAATCCATGGAAAATTCATTGCATTTCCAGATTTTCTCACTATATTATTAATTTTGCTGATTTTTTTTGTCTCTTCTTTTTCTTTTATTTAAAAATATTGTTATATGGACTGTTTCTCTAAGAGGGAAAAAACAATATTGGGAGAAATTCTGGCAAAGTGAAAAACAAAAGATATTTTTGACAACTCTTAGTTTTGATGATAGATGCTTAGTCAGGATATACCTTATAAGCCAATCTTCCTAATGTATAAAATAAATATATAGTTCAATAAAAGTCACAATAAAAGAGAAAATGGTATTTCTTCTTCATTTAACAAGCTAGTTGAACTCTCTGGAGGTCTCAGCTCTTGAGGAATCATTCCTCAATTATTTCCTTGCACCTTCTCTACAATATGTCAAATCCCTAGTGAAAGTAATTCCAAAGACAAAGAAACTATAAACCTAAAAATTCAGAGAAATATATGACCATATTATTTTCTAATCCACCAAGTCTTTATGGCCCCTGGTTTTCCTGAGTGTTTCTGCATCTTAGAAAATAAAATCTATCCTCTTCTCCCTCTATGATCAAAGTTTTTCAGTTCTGAAAAACTCATTTGATGATATATTTAACATACTCCAGCATACATCATAAGCATCAACAGAAAAACCAACACTTCAGTATATCAATAGTTATTTTTCCATCATTACAGATAATTATCCAACAATACCATTTAAAGAAAATCCCCAGAAATATTATACATACTACAACACAAAACATCACTTGACAGTCCTATTCATTGACTATATATGTATAAATTAAATGCAGGACATATCACAAGTATATATCATGATAACTTATTGATAATACATAAGCAAATAATCATATACAGCAAAAAAATTACAATGATAACAATATCAATTGGCCAACATATTACAATGCATGGAGAATCTTTTGTGTATAATAAAACAGCAGCTAGCTAACAAGCATAGCTATAGAACATGGAAATGCTGGAATACAGAAATAAGGAGCAATATCGTCACATACAAAATTGCAGAATAATTAATTATTTTCACTTATCCACATATAAAGGTAACAATTTCATTTATCAACATATGAACATAAATTATTTGCAAAGCATACATTATAGCATGGCTACATGCATGATCACTGCTTCTCCTGCACTGTGACTTCCTGTTTCTCTTGCAATCTTATAATTCAGCTTGATCACAGTTCACAAGCTTCCAGCTCTTTTGTGTCTTACTGACCTTTGCGTACTTCTTAAACCTGAGTTAGTTATTAGTATCTTTAAGCCTGCAAACCTGAAATCCCAAACAACCTGATCTTGTGATCAGGTCCATCAGCTCTTCCTGGTTCTATGGACTGTCCCTGATACTATTGGTCTCGATAACTGAAACTTCTGGGCAGAAAATGTGCTGTCTCTGAGTTCAGTGAAGCTGCCCCTTCCCTTTTGGACCAAGGTTCTCTTTACTTCAAAGTGAGGTTTTTTGTTTATAGTGAATAGCATCTTATTCGTTTGAAGCATCCCTTGCTATGTTATTATCTGGATCAGGAAGTCTTCAGTCTTCTTAGCAAAGTGTGTGTCATCTCTTTTCTTCTGCACATCAAGGAGTCCAATGAATTTTCTATTGACAATTGATCATTAGAATGACTGGTCTTTATAGGACCCCGGAACTCCTTGGGAAAGCTAAGTGACAGCCTGGAGTCAGGAAGATTCATCTTTATGAATACAAATCTAATCTCAGACACTTATTAGCTCTATGACCTGAGTCAATCACTTAACTCTGTTTGCCTCAGTTCCTCATCTGTAAAATGAGCTAGAGAAGGAAATGGCAAACCACTACAATATTTTGTCAAGAAAATTCCAAAGGGAGTCACAAAGAGTCAGACATGAGTGAAAAACAACTGACCATCACCACCACCAACAGAACTCTTTAGGGCATGGAATAGCCTTTCATAGGTACGAGGATTTCTAAGTTTCTTGAATACCAAGGTTTTTCTGAACGATTGTCATCTTCATGAAGTCCCTGACATTGTTCATCACTCCATCATTTACCTGAGTTAGAGGTCTACAGAAACAGTCATGGAAAGTTGTTAGATTTCTTCCAGGCAATATTTTATCCCAGAGATGTTACTGGTTTTTATAAGTATTTGCATTCTTTACATTGTCAAGCACTCCAAAACATTAGAAAACCGGTAGGTGTGATTCTCCCCCAAACACTAGAATTTATGATAGGGAGTCTATGACATCATTCCTGGTGAAGCTGAAAACTACACTTCTACTAGAAATGTGACATGACTCCACTGAGATATTGTTTAATGTTTCAGTTTTCCTAACATATTCATCAATGTGAGATTGAAATACTCAGGTTTTGTGTCTCCTTGGAAGATGTATAGTGTACATCTAGATATTTCGATACCTTCCTAAGCAAACGTTTCCTTAAGGAGCTTATTCTCAAAGCCTTTATCAGGTTAGGATGTATGCTGGGTGGGAATCAATGTGTTGAGAAATATTTTTTTTCCATCAAACTTTAGCAAATAAGAAACTTTCTGGTTTCTAGTTTAGGATACCTGTACATTCCTGAATAGTAACCATTATGATGTAACTTGTGTTTTTATCATCTCCTTCAAGAGATAAAAGCCAATGCAGAAATGTTCCGAAGGTTTACTATTTTCCAAATGTGGTGCATGAGTTGGTAGCATTTTCAACATATGGTATATAAGTCTAAAACTTCAGTGACATCTACTGCCATCTTGAGCCAGTGAAATCTATGTCACACTAATTCTACTTCATTTTTGATCCACATGTGCAAAGCTATCATGATATGCCTGGTATAGCACTAAATGCTTTCCACTAAATGCTTTCTGCCATCATGTGTAGGATCAATTATAGCACTCCACTACAAGTTCCAACTTCTCCCATGACCTCAACCAAAAAGGTGGTCCTCTACAATTTCTCCTTTCTGCAATCTATTCTCTCCATAGGTACCAAACTGGCATTTATGAGGCACAGATCTGACAAATCAGTTTTCTGCTTGTGAGTTGCATTTTATTATCTCTAAAATTAAAAGTAAGAACAAAATCCTACTCTAACTGAAATTTAAAGTCTTCCCAATCTAGTGCCAACTTATCTTTCCAGACTGATTTTATATTACTCCCTCCTCATGCACTATACATTCCAACCAAAGTGTCCCAGTTGCTTTTCCTCATAAATGAGATTCTATCACTTATTTCAATACCTTGTCACAGGCTTTCCTGCATGCCTAGAATTCTCACCTACCTTTCAGAATCTGTAGCTCTCTAGCAGGTTTATGGTATATAAAATGACCCATTTGTGCAGAGTCTGAGTAACCCCATGTTTAAAATTTTGCTTAAATTTTGGGCTATGTGTGAGACCAGTCAGCAGGAGATGATGATCTGATATACAGATACAAGAAGGATACAAAAAAATAAGTCCCAAATCAAAGGAAAAAAATTGATCCTTTCTCAATTGTGAACTAAGAAAAGCAGCAGCACTATATGGAAAAGACAGATTAAATGCTGATCTTACCCAACACAAGCTTACCTAGGAACAGAAAGGGCTAGGTAATACAAGCATCATTATGGGATTGACATAAAGCAAATCCTTTCCTGACTCCCTTTTAGGCAAGCTGTTAAAACTTGGGATATGAAGGGGGAAAAAATCTGCCAGATCAACCAAGAATGTCTAAAACTCAAGTTGTAAAATTCAACAGATATTGCCATAAGTATATAGATAATTGTGGGATGCATCTTTGGCCAGATAAATATGGGACCTTAGATTACTGTCAGTTCTACATACTAAACACCAGACTTGGAGATCTAGAGTCTGGGCCAAATGGGCAGAACTTTTAAACCAAAACTGCTCTTCATTACCATGTCCATATACTCTGGATTTCTCAGCAGCAAAGGCCATGGCACCCTAAAGAATAGCTTTTGTAGGGAATAGACAGAGAAGAAGGAAATCAAAAATTTTTATTGCCCCCACAGTTCCTTACTCTCTTCCTCTCCTTCCCCTCCCTTCTGCCCCTTTAAGTGGGCTAGAAAGATAGATAACAGAAGAGACAAAGGGCCAAAAAGGAAGATTTACAAAATAAAAGAGCAAGGATGAGTGTGTTTTACTGCAGGAGAGGATGTGAAGAGAGTTTGGAGATAATATGAAAGGGAAAACACCTCTAGCAGAGGTCAACACCCTCCATATTATCAACCACAGAGCTTCTACAAAGAAACAGTTGCCAATGGACCACCAACCCTACTATTACCTCTAGCCTGGCCTGTCCCACTACCAATATTAGACTTTGTCCCCACTGTGCAAGTTGGACAGTCTAAATATGTTTGTGGTATGAAATTATTTGAGGAAATCAGGCCTTAATGGAAAAGACACCATTTGCCATTATGGAAATATTTTTTAGAAACTGCACAAGTAAGTTTTATTAAAAGTATAATTGGATCAAGATAATTCTATATTTTAGATTGCCCAGATTAACAGAAGAGGAAATAAATTATTTAAATAGCCCTATTTCGGAAAAAGAAATAGAACAAGCTATTAATCAACTCCCTAAGAAAAAATCTCCAGGACCAGATGGATTTACATGTGAATTTTACCAAACATTCAAAGAACAATTAATCCCAATACTATATAAACTATTCGAAAAAATAGGGAAAGAAGGTGTAAAACCAAATTCCTTCTGTGACACCGATATGGTGCTGATAGCTAAACCAGGTAGGGAGAAAACTGAGAAAGAAAACTATAGACCCATTTCCCTAATGAATATTGATGCAAAAATTTTAAATAAGATTTTAGCAACAAGATTACAGAAAGTCATCCCCAAGATAATACATCATGACTAAGTAGGATTTATACCAGGAATGCAGGGCTGGTTCAATATTAGGAAAACTATTAGCATAATCAATTATATTAATAACCAAATTAATAAAAACCATATGATTATCTCCATAGATGCAGAAAAAGCCTTTGATAAAATCCAACACCCATTCCTATTAAAAACACTGGAGAGTATAAGAATAAATGGGCTTTTCCTTAAAATGATTAGTAGTATCTACTTAAAACCTTCAGCAAGCATCATATGTAATGGAGTCAAACTAGAACCATTCCCAATAAGATCAGGAGTGAAACAAGGCTGCCCACTGTCACCATTACTATTTAATATTGTATTAGAAATGTTAGCTTCAGCAATAAGAGAAGAAAAAGAGATAAAAGGAATCAGAGTAGGTAGTGAAGAAACCAAATTATCACTCTTTGCAGATGACATGATGGTATACCTAGAGAACCCTAGAGACTCAACTAAAAAACTACTAGAAACAATTCACAACTTTAGCAAAGTGGCAGGATACAAAATAAATCCACATAAATCATCAGCATTTTTATATATTACCAATAAAGTTCAGCAGCAAGAGATACAAAAAGAAATTCCATTCAAAATAACTGTTGATAGTATAAAATATTTGGGAATTTATCTGCCAAGGGATAGTCAGGAACTATATGAACTAAATTACAAAACACTTTCCACACAAATCAAATCAGACCTAGTCAATTGGAAAAACTTAAAATGCTCATGGGTAGGATGAGCGAATATAATAAAAATGACAATACTACCCAAATTAATTTACTTATTTAGTGCCATACCAATCAAACTCCCAAGAAATTATCTTACAGATCTAGAAAAAATAGTAGCAAAGTTCATTTGGAAAAACAAAAGGTCAAGAATTTCAAGGGGATTAATGAAAAAAAAGGCTGATGATGGTGGACTTGCTGTACCAGATCTAAAACTATATTATAAAGCAGCGGTCATCAAAACCATTTGGTACTGGCTGAGAAATAGAGTAGTCGATCAGTGGAATAGGATAGAATCACAAGACAAACTAGGCAATAACTATAGCAATTTGGTTTTTGATAAACCCAAAGACCCCAGCTTTTGGGATAAGTATTCACTATTTGACAAAAACTGCTGGGAAAACTGGAAACTAGTGTGGAAGAAATTAGGGCTTGACCCACATCTAACACCACAAACCAAGATAAGATCTAAATGGGTTCATGATCTGGAAATAAAGAGTGATACTATAAGTAGAGGAATGTAATATAGTTTACCTCTCAGATCTATGGAGATGGAATAAATTTATGTCCAAAGAACTGGAACTCTTAATTGAAAACCAGATAGATAACTTTGACTATATTAAGTTAAAAAGTTTTTGTACAAACAAAATCAATGCAGACAAGATTAGGAGGGAAGCAAATAAATTGGGAAATCATCTTTACATTTAAGGGTTCTGATAAAGGTCTCATCTCTAAAATATATAGAGAATTGTCTCATATTTATAAAAATTCAAGCCATTCTCCAATCAATAAACGGTCAAAGGATATGAACAGACAATTTTCAGAGGATGAAATTAAAACTATTTATATTCATATGAAAAGGTGCTCCAAATCACTATTGATCAGAGAAATGCAAATCAAGACAACCCTGAGATACCACTTCACACCTGTCAGATTGGCTAAAATGACAGGAAAAGTTAATGATGAATTTTGGAGGGGATGTGGGAGGGCTGGGACACTGATGCATTGTTGGTGGAGCTGTGAACGTATACAGCCATTCTGGAGAACAATTTGGAGCTATGCTCAAAAAGTTATCAAACTGTGCATACCCTTTGACCCAGCAGCATTTCTATTGGGCTTATATCCCAAAGAAATCATAAAGGAAGGAAAAGGCCCCACATGTGCAAGAATGTTTGTGGCAGCCCTTTTTGTGGTGGCTAGAAACTGGAAATTGAATAGATGCCCTTCAATTGGAGAATGGCTGAATAAATTATGGTATATGAATATTATGGAATATTATTGTTCTGTAAGAAATGACCAGCAAGATGATTTCAGAGAGGCCTGGAGAGACTTACATGAACTGATGCTGAGTGAAATGAGCAGAACCAGGAGATCATTATACACGGCAACAACAGTACTATATGACGATCAATTCTGATGGACATGGCTCTCTTCAACAATGAAATGTTTCAAACCACCTCCAATTGTTCACTGAAGAAAGCCATATACACCCAGAGGGATGTGAAATGTGGACCACATCATAACATTCTCATACTCCTGGATTGATGTTTGCTTACATTGTGTTTCCTTTATCTTATATATCGTTTGTGTAGACAAGATTTTTCTTGCACAACAATGACAAGTTTGGAAATATGTATACATATATTCGATTTACCAATATTTTAACATAATTAACATGTAGTGGATATCCTGCCATCTAGGGGAGGGGTGGGGAGTGTGGGGAAAAATTTGTAACTGAAAGCTATGTAAGGGTTATTGTTGAAGAATTACCCACACATATGTTATGCAAATAAAATTTTAAAAAAAAGATTATTCTATATTTGTTTTGAATACAAGCAATATAGAATTCCAAAAGTGACAAAATAAATCATTTTCTACATAAGGTAATTTAGAAATGAATTCAACTGAATTAAAGTCATCTGTCAATAAATTTTAGTTCATGTTTCAAATACATGATATTGTATATGTTATTATTGCATTTCTAAATTTTTTCTTGTATTGTGAGTTTGGGGAATGCATTGTATCAGAAATGCTGGAAATTTCCAAGATGCCCATCAATTCAAGAATGGCTGAATAAGCTGCAATATATGATTGTTATGCAATACTAATTTGCTGTAAGAAATGATGAGCTTGATGATTTAAAAAAAAAAACATAGACGCATAAAATAATGAAAAGTGAAATGAGAAAAACCAAAAGAACATTATATACAATAGCAATATTATTTTAAGAACAATTTTGAGCAAATGAGCTGTTTTAACTATTATAAATGCACACATTAACTACAAAGGACATATAAAGGAAAATGTTATCTGCATCCAGAGAAATACTGATAAATAGAAATAAATAAAAATTATTTTACATATAAATATATATAACATACATATAGATATATACATATCTGTAGAAAGGAAGGAGAAAAGGGAAGTAAAAAGGAAAAGTAGAAATTTAATGATAATGTTAACATATATTTAAAAGGAAGAGCAAGTTGTATATAATAAATTTGCAATTTCATATGCAATCATCTATTTCATAATATTACTTTATGGAAATCCTTTTTTAGTACATATGTTAAAAATAAAAGATAAATTATACCTAAAGAGTATTACATTATACCATTAGAAAAGTAACTTCTCTTTTAATCTGCATGTTGTTAGATTATGAACTGAGCTGTTAAAGAATGTGCCCAACAGTTCCAATGATCTTGTGATGAAGAGAATCATTTACACCCAGAGAAAAGACTGTGGGGCTGTGTGGATTACAACAAAGCATTTTCACTTTTTTTGTTATTATTTGCTTGCATTATGTTTTTGTTCTCATTTTTTTTCCTTTTTGATCTGATTTATCTTGTGCAGCATGATAATTGCACGTTTAACATATATTGGATTACTTGCCATCTGGAACAAAAGGTTTTGCAAGGGTTAATGCTGATAAATTATCCAAGCATATGTTTTGAAGATAAAAAGCTTAAATAAGTAAATGTATATATATGTATATATATATATACATATATATATAATATAAAAAAGGAATGTCACCAAAATGTTTGAAAGTTGTTAAATTTAATTGGGTATATTTTGCTTGGAAATGGATAATAATAATAACTTAATGTTTGAGGTTAAAGGTAACAAAGACCTCGTAAGTTATCCTCAACTTCCAATAAAGGAAATTTATTAAAGGACTTTCTATTCAGGAAGGATCATAAGATTATATCAGATTATATACCTTACATATAACCTAGCATGCATTTGTTTTCTATATTTTCTGCCCTATTTTGTGTATGTAGGGAAGGGGGACCAGAGAACCCCAGTACTTACATCTGTGATCCAAAATTCCAGGCACACCTTTAATTAGATTAATTGTTGGATACTTATAACTATGCCTTTAAGTTTGGCAAAGGGAAAGATAACTCTGGTGGGATGGGACAGGTTAGCCACAATTTTATGATTATTTGTTTGCCAACAATACAGAAAATTGTTAAGTACAAAGCTAATTGTAATACCATAGGTGTAGAAGGAGAATTCCTTTATATTCAATTAGAAGAAAATCAGTTTTTTTTTCCAGTTTTCACCTTTATTACATCTATGCTATACAATGAATCTACCTTGACCTTAATATAAACATAACAGAACAAATAATGGGATGGTAGAAAGGATATAATTATAACATGTCCCTATACAAAGTCTCTCCATAGAGATATATAGAGAATATTCTTTCCAGAGGACCAGGGATATAATGATGAATTTTTAAAGGACACCTTCTGAGATTTTATTTTTTTGTTTAAAAACAAAGCAGAGTAGTGGTTCGTCCCAAACTGGTAAGGATGCTTCAGGATAGGCAGAGTTCTAGTTGTCCTGCAGACCATAACCACCCCACCTGCAAGCACACACAAGCAAATGTTCAGCTGTCCTGGTATCTGCTTCATATCCCTTTTAGTGAGAGAATCTGAGCATACCATCAATGTCTTCTATCCATTTTTGGAACTTCAGGCAGTCTAGTTCTTTTGAAAACTCATATCTTTCTGGTTCTAAGTCCCGTTTTCTATCCAATCCACCATATTGCTTCCCAGTTTCCCCTAGTTATTTCTGTGCTCTGAAAATTATTTTGTATTTATTTTTATTTTGTACATTTTTATAATTCAATTATCTATACATATGTCATTTCTGCAAGGGGAATGTAAGATTCTGGAGGATAGAAATTAATTTGATTTTCTTTTTTATATCTAGTACCTTGCATAAGGTACCTCAGAACATTAGGCACTTAAATGATCGCTGAATTGAATAAAATTGGGGATAAAAAATAATTCTTTTTCTTCTTCTATAAGGATCAATAAAAATTACTTAACTGAAGTCAAGGGAGTTTGTCAACAGGGAATTTGTGGAAGAATAAAGAAATGTTGTATAATTGATAATTCCTTGATGCCATCAATTTGCAATCTCAATGATGTGCATCTTCTTATGCCCAAAAGACTCTTGTCCATATCATCTTATAAATCCCTCATAGGAGTTTCAACCAAACTTGGTTTGAGACTATTTCTCTAGGGTTTTTTTGAAGTAGAATTGTATTGATATATTTTAATCTTTACATAACCCACTTTCCCTAATATGTTCAGCCTTCCCCCTCCTTCCTTAGAGGGGGTTAGAAAGTTACCCCTTCTAACAAAGAATAAAAAATTTGAGAGAAAACAGTCCATCAGAACTAATCAACATAACAAAAATAATTGACATTTTGCAATGTTCCACATCATAGTTCTCCATCTTTAGAAAGAAAAAAGAAAACAGGGAGGCTCCTTTTCATATCTCTTCTTTAGCACTGTTTGTTTATTATATTTCATGACATTCATTTTATTTTGTGGTTGTTCTTTCCATTTACATTATCATAGCTATTATGTATATTATTTCCCTTAGTTCTCTTGAAATTGAGTGGAATCCAAAGGAACATTGTCATCATTTGTCAGTTTTCTAGTTTCCTCTAAATAATTGGCTCTTTTTCTTTACCATAATGTTTCTCTCTGATAATATACTTTGTATTGCTTCTCTTGCACAGTTATTTATTTATAATATACATCCTGCTGGAAATTGAGTGAATACCAATTAGTTGAGAATGGCTGAATAAATTATGGTATATGAATGTAATGGAATATTATTGTTCTCTAAGAAATGATGAACAGGCTGATTTCAGAAAAATCTGGAAAGACTTACATGAAATAATGCTGAGTGAAGTAAGCAGAACCAAAAGAATTTTGTACACAGTAACAAGATATGATGATCAACTGTGATGGACTTGGCTCTTTTGAACAATGTGGTGATTCAAGGCAAATCCAATATACTTGGGATGGAAAATGTCATCAACATTCAGAGAGAAAACTATGGAAACTGAATGTGGATCAAAGTACAGCATTTTTATCTTTTTCTGTTATTGTTATATGTTTTCTTAGTTTTTTTGTTTTATTTCTCATGGTTTTTTTTCCCCTTTTGAGTTGGTTTTTCTTGCATAATATGACAAATTTGTAAATATATTTAAAAGAATTACACATATTTAAGTTATATCAGATTGCTTGCTGTCTTAGGAAACAGAAAGAGTTACTATGGAAGAAAAATTTGGAACATAAAGTTTTACAAAAATGAATGTTGAATTGTTGGTGGAACTGTGAATAGATCTAACGATTCTGGAGAGCAATTTGGAATTATGCTCAAAAAGTTATCAAACTGTGCATACCCTTTGACCCAGCAGTGTTTCTATTGGGCTTATATCCCAAAGAGATCTTAAAGGAAGGAAAGGGACTCACGTGTGCAAAAAGGATTATGACAGCCTTTTTGTAGTAGTTAGAAACTGGAAACTGAGTGGATGCCCATCAACTGGGGAATGGCTGAATAAACTATGTTATATGAATGTTATGGAATATTATTGTTCTGTAAGAAACGACCAGCAGGATGATTTCAGAGAGGCAAAAAGAGAGACCTACATGAACTGATGCTGAGTGAAATGAGCAGAACCAGGAGATCATTATACATGGCAACAACAAGACTATATGATGATCAAGTCTGAAGGATGTGACTCTCTTCAACAAGGAAATATTTCAAACCAGTTCCAATTGTTCGGTGATGAAGAAAGCCTTATACACCCAGAGAGAGGAATATGAATATGGACCACAACATAGAATTTTCATGCTCTCTATTGATGTTTGCTTGCATTATGTTTCTCTTCTCGATTTTTTTCTTGTAGATCTGATTTTTCTTGTACAGCAAGATAACTGTAAAAATATGTATACACATATTCTATTTGTCAAGTATTCTAACACAATTAGCATGTAGTAGACTTCCTGCCACCTAGGGGAGGGGTGGGAGATCGAGGGGAAAAATTTGTAACAGAAAGCTTTGCAAGGGTCAATGTTGAAAAATTATCCATACATATGTTTTGCAAATAAAAAGCTTTACTAAATAAAATAAAATTTTAAAAAATGAATGTTAAAAACTATCTTTACATTTATTTGGGAAAATAAGATATTATTTTAAAAAAAAAGAAAATATACAACCTGAGGCCTACTCATTCCTACAATGAAATTCATCATTGTCATTTGGATGACCTTCAATGTTAATTCTTTTAGTCATCTTTGAAACACAGGGTTTATTCAAATTTAAAATATAAATAAGTTCCCAAAAAGTTCTTGAATGAAAGAACCATGAATTGTGTGTGTGGGGGTATTTTTATTTTATTTTTTAAGGAAACTAGTCTTATTAGGGAAAATTCCTTTACCCTTCATATTAAACTCATGAAAGAAAACTATCCCCTACTGACACTAGGAGATTTTTTTTTTTTTGGATTGGAAGGATCTAGTTTGATCTATTGTTTTATTCTTCTAAAACATCACTGTAAACAACAAAGAGATAGGAGGGAAAATGTTATGGATCCATTGGCTTGGAGTTTTAAATCTGGTGTATAAACATTATAAACACAATCTAGCATACTATTTTAGACAAAGTTAGCATAGTCCACAGTTAATAAATTCTCTTTTGACTCCAGATTCCATGATCTTTCTGCATTACTATCTTTGAAGACAAAGAAATTGATAATATTTAACAGTTCTAATACATTTTCGGGCAGTTCTGTTACATAATGTTATTAGAGGAAAAAATAACATTATCATGTCCAAAGTAATTTCACTTCTAATACTAAAATTGGAGTAATGATGAAAATGTATGATGTTTACTTCTTTGTGTCCCTGGATACCCCAGGGACTTAATTGCATCACAGTTCACTCAATGTTCAGCTTAAGATTTTTTTTTGAATTTTTTTTATTAAAAGCTTTTTATTTACAAAACATATGAGTGACTTTTCTACATTGACCTTTGCAAAAGCTTTTTTTTTTGTTCCAAGCTTTTCCCCTCCTTCCCCCCACCCCCCACCCATGGATGACAGGTAATCTAATACATGCTAAATATGATAAATTATTATTATTATAAATTCTCTTCAACAATGATGTGATTCAAACCAGTTCCTATTGTACAGAGATGAAGATAGTCATATATATCCAGAGAGAGGCCTGAGGGAACTGAATATGAACCATAATACAGCATTTTAAAGCTTTCTGTGAATATTTACATGCATTTTGTTTTCCTTCTTAGGTTGTTTTTTTTTTCTCTCTTTCTCGATCTGATGTTTCTTGTGCAGTAAGCTTAAGATTTAAATATTATTGCTTGTTCATTGAGATAAAAGACTAAGTGGACACTGATTAGTGTCACAAAAAAGAAGGAACCTTAAAATCATATTGCTGGCTAGAGTATGAATGGGAAATTGAAGTACCAAAAGAAAATATGAAAGGTAGATGACTGAAATCAGAATGAAAAGTACTAAAGGAGTACTAAACTTCACTAAAGGAGCCCTTTCCTGTGAAAGCAGAAACCAAGTAGGTAATATATATATATATATATATATATATATATATATATATATTTAATCTCTAAAAGAATGGAAAATTGTAAGAGAGATATTCCTACTCTTATTTTTATCTTCTTTGCCATCATTAAGATGACCATTATAATCAGTGAAATGGTATAGAGCACCTACTTTATAATACAGGATTTTATTGAATTTTGCATGATTAAAATAAAATACAGTATCTCCCAATATAAATTGTGTTTATGAATAAGTTTTTAAAAGGCCAAATATAATCAATAATAAAAGATGCTTCAAATCACCAATAATAAGAGAAATACAAGTGAAAACAACTCATACCAGAAAATTGGCAAAGATGGCTGATACAAGATGGAAATAGTATCAGAGGTGCTTAGGAAAATAAGCATGCTATTTGGTAGACTATGAATTGATTCCTCATTCTGTAGAACAATTTCGAACTATGCTTTCTGATGAAGCAATGTCACTTGTGACTGGGCATTTGCATCTAGGACAATGAAAAGGAAAAGACCCATTTGGAACAAATTATTTATAACTTGGAAAGCAGTAAAAATACTGAAAGCATTTAGTAGATGCCTAAAATGTGAAGAATGGCTAAACAAATTAAGATGTTTTGATGTAATAGATTATTATTGAACCATAAAAATGACAACATATGAAGGATTCAGAGAAATCTGAGAAGAACTGTGCAAAGTGATGCAAAGTGGAATGAACAGAACCGAGAGGACAATTTATACAATAACCATGATAATATATAGAAAAATAATTTTGGAGGACTTCAGAATTCTGATCAGCATAGTAACCAATGATTATTTCAAAAGACTAATGATAAAAAAAAAACCTCCTGACTCTTAGCAGAGAATGAAAAAATGCATTTTCCACATGGCCCTTTGTTGAAAAAAGAAAATGGCTTGAGCTAAGTAAAAAAGATATTATGTAGCAGGGCCTTTAGGAATCCAGAGATTAGGGAGGGAGAAATTGTGGAATGTCTGAAGGAGAGCAATCTTCATGTCCATCTCCTGCTTCTGTGAAAGAAGATTGAAGAAGGATCTTGAGGAAGAGGACTAAGCAATAGGGACCAGAAGAGTTAGAGTTAAGGAAAGGAAACTGACAAAGCAAGATTAAGGATTTAAAACTTTAGAAGGAAATTTAGAGATTTTTTAATCAAACTCTCAAAACTTACAAGTAAGAAAATCTACACTCACAACTTAGTGACTGTAATGGTCAGGGATCAACCCAGGTTCACTAACTCCAAATACCATACATTTTCTCCTGCACTTCTCTTTTTTCCTAAAGTTCTGTGTTTCACCTTAGAGAAACACTAGAATGGCTATAACCATTCCATATTCTGCCCATTAATATCCTGAACTGAAATTAGGGTCTATACACCAAATTAGAAGATGACATGACACATTAATTGATTAATATTACTCCAGAAGATTTCAGAGATATGGAAAATGTCTTACAAAAAAACTTTTTTATTATTTATTTATTTTTTGCTGAGGCAATTGGGGTTAAGTGACTTGCCCAGGGTCACACAGCTAGGGAATGTTAAGTGTCTGAGATCAGATTTGAACTCAGGTCCTCCTGACTTCAGGGCTGGTGCTCTAACCACTGCGCCACCTAGCTGCCCCAGATTACAAAAAATCTTAAAAGCAATTGGGTATTTTATTTGATAGGCTACCCAAGCTAACTGGTTGCTATAGGATATCCAAAATTTTCAGATTTTTCAATATTTATTAAATATTTGAACTGTACTAAATTAATCTTACTTTGATGGTTTAGAAGGCATATAAGGATTTTAAAAGTGACGTGGAGACATTGTAAAGTTCAATTATTCCTATATAAAATTAGGGGGGGGTGTTATTTGCATCATATTATCCTTTATAACTACAGAAAATGGGAGTTTATTGAACAAATTTCAACTAAAGTACATAGCTGGCTAATGCAGTATTAAGGATTAGTTTGGTGTCAAACTAACAAGCTACTTTTGACTGAAATAATACAAAAGAAAAATATTCCTGAGCTCTTATTCTATATGTTGAGGTATAAAATAAGAAAAAAAGCTCACAGAACAAGTTGTTGAATAAAGAACACTGGTAGGGTAAACTGGCAAGTGACATTTGGTGAAACATCTAGGAAGTTAGTTCAAATGAGGAAGAGAGCAGGAAAAACTATGGAGTTGTTAAGATTAAGGAAAGAAAATTAGGTATGGCTATCAAGTTACAAGCATATGATAATAGGTTGCAAGGTTTTTAATGAGATACTTCGGGGTGAAGCTTAAATGCCAACAAGTAGTTAAAAAAAACCGAAGGCTAAGAATTTCAATTGGTATGGAGAATAAGATGAATTTTCGAATGAATTTTACTTAATGGATGATATTTGTAATTCTGACAGTTAAGTAGTTGCTAACAATGTTCCAAGTGCAGGTTGATATATCTCCTAGAAGAGGGAAAAAAGGGACTTGAGGAACATCACTTTTTTTTTCTAATTATCAGAAACAATGAAATGTGTGTGTGTGTGTGTGAGTGTGTAAGAACTTAAAAAAACAGAAACTAAAGGTGACGATTTGGAGAGACAATGATCTAAAGTAAAAAAGAGGAAATTTTATCCTTATCAGGAACTAAGGAAGAGCAAGAAAGTCACATAAATGTGGATGGAAAAGTATAAACGTACCCTTGGATGTGATCCTTTTCCTGAATAAGAAAGGACTAGATGTTCTGAGGAAGAAGCAGCTGCTTGAATCCCAAGTAATGGTCAAGAGTAACCCCTCCATGATTATTTTGAGGTAAGACATTATTCAGTAAGGAGCAGAAGTCAAAGGCAATAGTATTTGATGATTCTTATCAGATGGCAAAAACAAATATTTGTTAACCTCTTTTGGAGTACCATGTTCGATTCTGGGTATCACAAATTAAGAAGGACATTGAAAAGTAGTAAAAGCATCAACCAGGATGGTCAAGAGGCTTCAGTCCACTTCCTATAAATATCAGCTAAAATTGGGGATGATTAGCCCAGGGAAAAGAAAATTCAGTGTGGCCATGATAGCTATCTTTTAATACATGAAGGACTGATATATGGAAGAGACTTGATTTGTCAGGACATTTCAAAAAGACAAATCTAAGATTGATTTTTTTTGGGGGGATGGGTGAAACACCAACAACTTACTAACAATTAAAACTTATGAAAAAGAAGAGTGACCCACCTCATTGGAGTTCTTCAAGAAGTAGAATCTTTCAGATTTAGGATAGTATGGATTGTTTATTGGTATGGATTGGACTATATGAAAGAGAAAAAGGGAAGGAACCAAGCATTTATTAAGCATCCACTATGTGTGAAGCACTATATTAAGAGCTTTACAAATATTAACTATATTGCAACTGAGAACCCTTCCTACCTTCAAATTATGATGTCTTTCTTCAGCTTCAAACATTACAGAGATTTTTTAAAGTGCCCTAGCCATCAATAGTCCTGTCTTCTACGTGTTTGGAACCTCAAAAGCAGCCCCTCTCCTTAATGAGAGACAGGAGATGTTGTTTAAAATGGTGTCAGTTCCCCATGCTTCTTCCTTTCATTCAGAGAAGTTGAAAATGATTCTAGCATAAAGAGAGTGCAGCTGTGTTGAGAAAAGAGCTAGTCACGCCTCAGCAATTTATGGACAATTTTCTGTTAATAAGAGAATGGAGTATGGTTCAATCACTCCACAATCCAAACACTTGTTCTTAAGAATGGGGAAAAGACTATGACAATAACTTCACTCTGTTTCTGAAATGGCATTAATTCAATGTTGTGTATCTTTGAAGAGAATTTTTAGATGGCTTTAAATGGCTTAAAGGTAGGCTTTATTGAATAATATGCATGAAATGTTGGACTAGAGTAGAGGTAGCTATGAGACTTTGAAAAAATCAGAGAAGAGATTGTTTTCTTCCCTAGGAGTCTTGGCATTTTAATGGAGACAGGGAAAATCTGAATCTCATTCTGAGAGAGGAATGACATTATGAATAGAACAGTAAATATGGCATCAGAAGGCCTAAGTTAAAATCTTAGCTCTCCTACAACTATCTAACCACATAATCTTGAGCAAGTCATTTAACCTATCTTAGTTGTGGAATATTCCTATTCTAGTATTTCAAAGACTCCGTGATCTCAGCAATGTAGGTATTCCCTCTAACACTGCAAATCACGACCTATAAATGTCTCCACTTCCCTACCACTTTCAGCCAAAGGGTAAGAGTGAAACAGACCCAGCTTTTGCTTGCTTCTGCTGAATCACATCAAGTTAGAGTTAGCAATAGTATCTGATGATTAAACTTTTTTCATATACACACATTTGATATCTGTGTGTATATGTATGTATATTGTTTTTACTTTTTGTCCTTCATTCTCAAAGAGGACTAATGATATCAGGAGGATGATACCTTGACTTGCAAAAAAATTGGATGTATGTGATGCAGAGCTATGCAAAGTCATCACAAAGACATCTTCAGAATCAGCAGAGATCAGTAGCAATACATAGATCAGGACAACTAGTAATGGTCCCAGATGCAGTGAGACATCTTAGACTTTGAAAGCTAAGGTCTTTCCCAGGTCTCAGTTTGTCTGAGACAACACCCATTCAATGATTAAAGACTAAGAAAGAATTGAGGCAAAAGATGGCCTAATTAGCCTTCACAAAAGAATAGTTTTGGATGAGAAAGATCCTCAGAGTTTCTGGCCAGAACAGAAACATTTGCTATTTACATTCACTCTGAATTTTCAAGACTTAAAACAATGAGCAAGTGAAATTTGAGCTACATAGTTATACAAGTGTGTGTGTGTGTGTGTGTGTGTGTGTGTGTGTTGTGTAGGCATACATTTATATGTATGGAGGAAAGCCATCTTGATCTATATTCCCTTACATTGAAATCACCAAGAATCAAAGTGTATGTTAATTAAATTTGGAGGCTCTAATATAGAAATTGGGTAAATTCTTCTGCCTCTTTGTCCTTTTCAGCAGATCTTAGTGCATAAACTGCAATAATTCTTTACTAAACTTTATGCTTATTTGCGTATATGTTGCAATGCATTACAATACAGCTGGTCAAATGTCTGATGAAATATTTTTATACTTTTGAATATGTAAAAAATTCAACTCAATCAATTTCTCTAATTTCTCTCTCCAATGACAGCCTATGAGTTAGCTTTCTACTTAACTGTGACTGTCTTTGTCTTCCTGTCAGTTAGGCAATAGATGTTTACTAAGGAAAGATGGGACAGGTAGGTGCCACAGTGAATAGAGCACCAATCCTGGAGTCAGGAAGATGTGAGCTAGCTCTTCTCTTGGCCCTGAAACTGTGATCAAATCTTCTTTTTTCCTGTAGTTGCCACCACTAAATGCTTTTTTCTTGTAACTGAAATCATATTCCTTTCTCCCTTTTGAGAAACTACAAGCATCTTTCTCCACCCTGGAATTGTTGCCAGGACCCCTGCTGTCTCATAGTTGCAAGTATTAGCTCACCCATTGAACTACGATTAAAACCCCTGCTTTCTTATTTAGTGCCAGGTACTGTGTTAAACATTGGGGACTCAATGAGAGGAACAATACAGTCCCTGCCCTCAAGAAGTTCACAGTCTAGTAGAGTAAACAACAGCAAACAAATATGTACAAATAAATTTATATACAGGATAACTAAGAAAAAATTAAAAAGAGAGACAGACTAGAATTAAGAGGAGTTGAGAAAGGCTTCCTGTAGGTGAGATTTTAATTAGGGTTTAAAGGAAGTCAGGGAAGGTAGTATGTGGAAAAGAGAAAAAAGGGAATTACAGACATAAGGGACAACTAGAGAAAATTTCTATAGTCAAGAGATATAGTTTCTTGTTCATGGACTTGTTTTAGACTTATTTATAGTAAGAATAGCAAAACTTATAACATCTAATTTCTCTAGTAGTATGGGCACCCACTTCTCATTGGTTACATTGCAAATGTCAACAATTAGGCTAGCATTTATAGATGGCCTAAAAACTATGTGTTCTGTTTTTCAGCCAGTCTGACATAATCGCCACAGAGTTAGGAGACCCACTGAATGCCACTTTGTCTTTTTCTTTGTTTCATGGGTTGCCATAACCAACCAATTGATTGCTGAGTGTGTTCCATACTGAGATAAACTGGTCCTCAAAAAGCAGACTTGTCTATTTCCAGGATGATACAAAATGTCAGAGTTAGTGCTCTACTAGGTTAGCCTTCAAATCCAATGACACATAAATCAGGAGTTATAATCTTCATATTACCCACATCGTACGGTTGTTGTGATGAAAAGATGTTATAAATTGTTAAGCACTATATAGCCTTTCACCTAGAAAAAAAAGACTAGGTTTTTATCCAAAGGAAATTTTAAAAGGGGGGAGATGCATATGTACATAAATATTGATACCAGAACTTTTTGTTGTAGCAAAGAATTGGAAACAAAGTATACATAATCAAGCAAGCAACTCTATGTCAGGCACTGTAGTAAGAATAGGAATACAAATACAAGCAAAAAAGAATGACAATCCATCCTCAAGGAGCTTGTGGAAGAAGATAATATATAAAAGGGAGCAGAAAAGTAGGGACAGGAAAAAAGTCCCAGAGATATGATCAATATAAGCTAGAGGAAAATGAATGATAGCCTGAGTATCTCTCGAAATTGAAGGTCCCAGAAGGAATTGATCAGTGGGAGAATGGGTCCAGAACAAAGGGATGTCAGAGGGTCAGAAGGGCTCAGCCACTGAAAGAAGTTCTCAGGAGAGAAAGTAAGTCATGATGTGGAAATCCACAGAACACAGCTAGACATACAAAAGAAATTAGAGAAAGGAAAAATATATTTCTCTATGTTCATATTTAAGGAAGAATTTTTGTTGTACCAAAGAATTAAAAACAAACTGGGTATTCATCAATTATAGAATGGCTAAACAAATTATAATATGTGAATGTAATGGAATATTATTGTACTGTGAAGGGATTCAAAGAAAACTGAGAAAATTCCCACAACTAATGCTGTGTGAAGTGAACATACCAAAAAAACAATTAATATAATAACTACAACATTGTAAAGAGAATCAACTGTGAAATAATTAAAAACTATGATAAACACAATGACCATATGATGACAGACCATGATGATGATTCATGTTTTCCAACTCTTGCCAGAAGAATTGGTGAAGAACTAGAGATACAAAATGAGACATACATTTACAGACATAGTCAATATATAATTTTTTTTCTATAATCACTTGTTACAGGAAGTGATTTTATTTTTCTATTTTTTAGAAGGGGGAATGAGGAAGAGAGTGGTATAGTGAATGACAGTAAAAAGAAAAAAAAGAAGAAATTCAAGAAAAAAGTCAATGAATGATTTAAAATTTTTCAGAAAAGAGTAGAAGGAAGTTCAGAAGGTGACACAGATAAGTGAGGCAGTCTTGGAACTATTTTATTAAATTTGAATTGTATTTTAAAAAGATGTATACAAGATAAAAAACACAAAAAACAAATTGACATACCAAAAGTTCCATTTCATGTATAATCTCCTTTTTCATTTTTCTTTATACATTAAAATGTTCATGTTTATTAAGTTAAAAATAATAAAAAGCTAAAATATATAAAGCTCTATCTTATTATATTAAAATGACTATTTTACTGCTACCACCACTACCATTCATGTTTTTCTTCCTCTTCCTCCTCCTCCTCCTCCTTATACTAATACTACTACTACTATTACTACTATAGCATAAATTACAAAAAAAAATGTATAATATACTGGATATTTAGGGGTTTTTTTGCAAATATGATATTTCCTTTATTAACTGCTATAATAATAACCAGTGTATTCAATCTAATCAATTTTTTTACATTGACCTTTGCAAAAACTTTTTTTCCCAAGCTTTTCCCCTCCTTCCCCCCACCCCCTACCCATAGATGACAGGTAACCTAATACATGCTAAATAGGATAAATTATATGACAAATAAAATACATGTATACATATATATACAGTTATCTTACTGCACAAGAAACATCAGATCTAGAAAGAGAAGAAGAAAAAAAAACAACCTAAGAAGGAAAACAAAATGCATGGAAATATTCATAGAAAGCGTTAAAATGCCGCGTTGTGGTTCACACTCAGTTCCCACAGGCCTCTCTCTGGATGTTTATGACTATCTTCATCGCTGAACAATAGGAACTGGTTTGAATCACGTCATTGTTGAAGAGAACCATGTCCATCAAAATTGATCATCATATAGTCTTGTTGCTGTGTATAATGTTCTCCTGGTTCTGCTGATTTCACTCAGCATCAGTTCATGCAAGTCTCTCCAGGCATCTCTGAAATCGTCCTGCTGGTCATTTCTTACAGAACAATAATATTCTATAACATTCATATACCATAATTTATTCAGCCATTCTTCAATTGATGGGCATCCTTTCAATTTCCAGTTTCTTGCCACTACAAAAAGGGCTGCCACAAACATTTTTGCACATGTGGGTCCCTTTCCCTCCTTTAAAATCTCTTTGGGATATAGGCTCAGTAGAAACACTGCTGGGTCAAATGGTATGCACAGTTTGATAACTTTTTGAGCACAGTTCCAAATTGCTCTCCAGAATGGTTGGATCCATTCACAGTTCCACCAACAATTATACTGGATATTTAGAAAGAAATGATTGGATGGCTAAGATTAAATGTTAGAAATTTCCTCTTTTTTTTACATTAAGCTGTACTGCAACCAGAATACCACAGAATTTCAAACAGAATTGTTGCCTACAATCAACTAACATAAAACATTGAAAAATAGAAATTCTAGTGTCACTTCAATAGATCTTCCCACATTAAATACTCAATCTCCAAAATACATGTAACGAAAAAAATTTCAAAATAAAGAGACCCAAGAGAAAAAATCATACACATGTGGTGATGGACAATGTACATGTTGTCCTATTGACCGCAATAGTTATCCCCAAAATATTGATGCATGGAGCTACAGATAAAGAAGTCTATAACTGATATCTAGTTACAAAAAGTTAATTCCATATATGCAACAATGTGAAAAGTAATTACAAAAGGATGATATCAAAATAAGATGTACTTCAACTGCTTCTATTTGAATTTTATAAAACTATGAAAAATAGGGATGATGATAATAACTTTTTTACAAACTAATAAGACAAATATCCATTCTTAAAGAACAAATATAAAAATGATATTAACAATTCAAGAAATGAGGAGTTTTAGAAACAGAGCATGCTCACAGATAAAAACCATTATCCATGATCACTTCGAAATAACATTGACCAACAAATGTACATTGTCATGCTGAAAACTTAAAATCTTCCAATTACATGAAAATGAAAGTTCTCAAAATTTAGAAACTAACAAAAGAATTCCAAAATACGTGGGAATAGGAAAAATCCATGACATCATTAATCCACCTACTATCGAAGATGTCCTGAAATAACATCTTTCAGTGAGTCAGCACTGAATAGCCTGAATTCTAATATGTTCATTCAATTACCAAACACACATACACACACACACACACACACACACACACACACACACACACACACATTTTCTTCACAGGAACATTAATTTATTAAACACAAAATATAGAAGAATAATCATATGATATAAATTTGTCCCAAGACATGCTGAGTACCATTGAACATAAAAACCAGAAGAATGAGTTGCAAAGATTTACATATCTGTGTGAGTTAGTATTATTTTAATTATTAGCCAGTTCTGGGCCTAATGATCAGCAGAAGCTCTCACTCTTCGCAATCTGACTGACTTAGGTCAGGTCCCTGTTTCTTTTTCACTACTTTTCAAAAGACACAATCTAGCAGTTCTACTCAAGGATTCCCACTCATCCAGGAACACAACAGTATAAATCTGCCTAGTTCAAGTTTCAAAGAATACATAAATATTTATTTAATAACTTACTATGTGCTAGGCACTGTGCTAAACAATGGATATACAAAGAAATGCAAAAAAAGTCCCTGCTTTCAAGAAGCATACATTCTTATGGGGAGGAGAAGGATATTAACATGCAATCAACTATGCACAAACTATATATGGGATAAACTGGAGATAATCAATAGAAGAAAAGAGTCTAGCATAAAGGAGGATAGGAAAAGATTTCTAGTAGTAGAAGGTAGGATTTTATCTGGGACTTGAAGAAAGCCAGACGATAAGAGATGTGGAGGAGAATTATAAGCACAAGGGGCAGCCGGTGAAAATGCCCAGATTCAGGAGATTAAGTCTAATATAAACAATAGCAAGAAACACTGACCAATATCAGAATATATGAAGGGAGAGGGAAGTAGAAAGAAGATTGGAATGGGGGCTGGAAGATGTGATCAGGAGCTCTGAATGACAAAGGATTTATATTTGGTCCTAGAGATGATAGGGATACACAAGAATTGATGAAGTAGTGGAGTGACATCATCAGACCTGTGCTTTAAAATCACTTTGAAAACAAAGTAGAGGATGTATTAAAGTAAGGAGAGATTCGTGGCAGTCTGGGAGACTAACCATTAGACTACTGCATGAATTGATGAGGGCCTACAGGAGGGTAATGGCAATGTCAAAGGAAAGGGGATAGTATTAAAAAGATGTTATAAATATAAAATAGGCCTTGAAACAGATAGAATATGAGGAACAATGGGGAGAGAGAGTAAGGAAGGGATGCTGGACACAGTATCATTTAAACTTTTTAGAACACAAGGTTTTATAACATATATTATTCATCTGTACAGCATTCCTTCTGTCTCCCCACCCCGGTCCCCAATAATCTCTTGCAGTGACAGTTAGGCTATCAGATCACCAGCATAAGAAGAATCATTGATGCAGGGGGAAAACCTCTTCTAGTTGCCTTCATAGAAATGATAATTTCTAAGAACACAATTTGAGCTTACATCTACAACTAGTTTTTCTCTGAGGTATGCTTGCACTTTTGCTCATCTTCTGTTGTGACTAGCTCCATTTATGTAATGATAAAATAGACTTGGCTTTGGCTAAGTGCTTGTGAGATTTTTATATTCCCTAATAGGTGCTTTCACAATCATTGAAATTCTGGAGCCCCATGTTATTTCCCTGTTTTCAGTTGTGACACTCTTATTAAAGTCAATAAAGTCATGTTTTTTAAGTCAATTAAGGTTTTTTTTGACCTCAGTTTTCTCATCTTCAAGGGGAAGAGGTTGAAACTATAAAATCTCCAATATCTCTTCCAATACTAAAATACTGGAATTATTGTAAATTATTGCTCTGACTATAAATCACAATTACCCGAGATTATCCATTTAAGTGGGGGGGGGAGGTCAGTTTGAGAACTGTGGTTGGTAAGGAGGAATAAGAGAAAGAGCTAGGGTAAGAAGTAAAACCAAAGAAGGGTTCAAGTCAAATAACTAGTTTAGGTGATGGGTTAAGTCAGGAGTCTAATATCAGATAAAAATTACATGTCAAAGTGAATCTGTGCTTTCCTTTAGGTCCTACAGGTTCAAACAAAGTGATTATACCTGACAAAGCATGTTGGGAGTAGAAAATAAAGAGAGAAATTGCTCAAGTAATTCAAAATTTCCCCAGGAAAATATTTGTGTGTGTGTGTGTGTGTGTGTGTGTGTGTGTGTGTGTGTGTGTGTATGATCACAGCCAGACCTTCTGTCACAGAGAAGGCCACCTGCAGTTGTTGGATTTGAGCCCTCCCAGATAGGCAAGGCCCAGGGAACAAACTGTCACAGCAGTGTTGGAGCTAGTAATGATGGCCAAGGGGGCTAACTTTCTATTTCTGTAGCTATTAGTCCACTCACAAAGGGGAGAGAGAGACAGAGACAGAGACAGAGACAGAGAGAGACAGAGACAGAGACAGAGAGACAGAGACAGAGAGACAGAGAGAAAAAGAGAGACAGAGACAGAGAGACAGAGAAGAGAGACAGTGAGAGAGAGAGACAGAGACAGAGAGAGACACACAGAGAGAGAGAGAAAGAGAGAGAGAGAGAGAGAGAGAGAGAGAGAGAGAGAGAGAGAGAGAGAGAGGAAAGAGGGAGGGAGAGAAGGAGAAGGAGAGAGGGAGAAATAGAGAGAGAGGGAAAGAGAAAGGGATGGAGAGAGAGACAGACAGAGAGAGTGGGAGGGAGGGAGAAGTACAGAAACAGAAACAGAGACTAAATCCAAAGAAATTAAAATTGAAGAAGAAAAAATATTCAGGCTGAGAACTTATATCTCAACTAAGCTGTGTGTGTGTGTGTGTATGTGTTTGTGTGTGCGTATGTAATAAAACAATATAACTTTCAGGATAAAGAAGGAAAGATATTGAAAATAAGCTTTTAACAACTGTTCTAGTCGAAGAAGGTACTGCTGCATCTTTACAGATATAAGAGCTAGATACCTGTATTTGGAAAGCAATCACAAGCCCTGAATCTTCCCTTGTCATTTAATACCCAAATTGGTTTAGTTTATATTCCTGACACTTCATGCTTTCTGGAAACTGAAAATAGATATATTTTGTGAACTGATTGGAAAAGTTCACCATCACTGAATTCTTCTGCCTGACTTTAAAACTTAGGTGGTATGAGGCATTGATTTAATGTTAACATAATCCTATTACTGTGCTAATCTTTACTGGCTAAAAGATTTTGGTCAATGACTCAGTTTTCCTGTGATCAGAGTTAAAACAGTGTGGGTGTTTCTTCTTCTGGTACTTAAGCATGCAGAAGGAAGAGAAACTTGATTTGCAAGAGAAAGTACCCCAGAAAAAGAGCTAAACTTGAAGTTTTTATGAGCTAGGATTTTATAACAGCATTTGTATTTGCTACCTGTATTTCACTGTTTTTTCAGTTGTGTCTGGCCCTTCATGACCCCATTTATGGTTTTCTGAGCAAAAATATGAGTATAGGTTGCTATATTCTTTCCAGTTCATTTTACAGATGAGAAAATTGAGGCAAACAGGACTAAATGACTTGTCCAGAGCCATATAGCTAATAAATGTCTACGGTCAAATTTGAACTCAGGAAGATGTCAATCTGTCTCCAGGCCCAGTCCACTATGCACTGTGATGCCATATAGCTGCCCCACTACCTATATAAAAAGGGGCAAGACATTTCCCTTCTCTTGTGAATCATTTCCTTCTTTTGTAAAATGAGAGAATGGAACTAAAAAATTGCCAAGGTATCTGTTTTAGATCTAAAACTACAATTTTATTCATTGGACTTCTGATTTAACAAAAAAGACAAGCAATGGTTATGTGATTCCAAGCAAGTCAGCTTAAAATCTCAGGGGTCCAGACTTTTCTATGAATGGGTTACTGAGAAAGTGTTCATCATATTAGTAGAGAAAATTCCTCATTGCAAGCTCCCTAAACTGATGAAATCAAAGGTCTGATTGTCTACCTATTGATCAATTGATCAATCTATAGATTTATTTAAGTATATTCCTCACCCCCAGCCTTATAAGGCTTAAGATTTGGGGGGAGGACAAAAAGAAGTGAATTGCAAATAAACACACATATAACAAATAAGGAACTATTAAATCCCACAAGGTGGTAACAAGGATTTCTTTAAGACAGAGATGATAGGGAATTGCTGAATTCTGATCAAAAGTTAGTTGCCCCTTGGATATGAAGGTGACTATTTTTTAATGAATTGAGTGTAGGAATTAGTAAGACTTGAATTCAAATTTTGCCTTTGTCACTAGAGGATAAATGATTTAGAATCATGGAGTTACTAACATCAGCCTTATACTTGGAGCTAAGTAAGTCCTTATTGTCATGATTTTTAAAAAAATCTGAGACATCAACATGTGGGTTTTAACAGTTGCTTATTTTTATGTATTTATGTATGTATGTATGTGTGTTTGCATAAAAAACATATCCATAAACACATCTATATATGTATATACACATACTTATACATAGATGTATACCTATGTATAAGTATATTATATAAACACACTAAATAGTAGACTGGCTGGAATATATTTTGTTGAAGGGAGTTTCTATTCTAGGAGTCTCATTTTTTCTCCTCCCCACCTCTCTGAAATTATGAATTATTTTCAAATTTGGGTAACTTTCAGTTAACCAAAAATAGAATTAGTCATAATGTTGCAAGTTGTGGGAAATATGTTCATCTTGTGACACTATGGGAGGATCATTTTATACTATAGAAAAAAGAGAAAATGTAATATTCAATTATCTAAGACAGATCTATTTTTATTCATGCTCAAGTAAAGTGATTAATAAGTTAACTAAGATATAAGTTTATTCTCTTTTCATTCAATCATTTAATAAATATTTATTGATTACTAGTCCTCTATGCAAATTAATAATAAAACAACTTGTTATAGAAACGAGAATACTTTTAAGGGAAGTAATAACTTCTTAATAGCAAACCAATCAATTTGCATGTGGTAGCTCCATTCCCAGAAGGAAAGGGAGCAAGTGTAATATACAACCAAGATTTCAATATAGTTCTTCCAGCCAGATAATGCTACTGAATGATGTAGTCAGGCTATGGCAAGCATGACTGCTTAATCATTTAAGACCTCTGTAAATTGGTGTATATTCTAAATAAAATGAAATTGTGGAACAAAATGGATAGATAATGAATGGAAGGATGGATGTATGGATGGATATAGAAAGAAAGAAAAGGCATACTTCTGCACTGGTAGAAGATTCTCATGAAGATCTTGCTATACAAATAAAAACAAAATATTTGTATGTATATATCTGAATAAGTAATATACATATACATAAACACATGTATATACATATGTAATATATATTTTCACATATATACTAGAGTTATTGTTCAATTGTTTCAATTATATCTAACTCTCTGTGATTCCATTTGGGGTTTTCTTTCCAAAGATACTCCCAAAGATATTGGACTGATATGCTATTTCTTTATCTAACTCATTTTACAGATTAGAAATTGGGACAAGTGACTTTCCCAGAATTACATAGTAAGTGTCTGAGCCCACATTTGAACTCAGAAGACAAGTCTTTTTGATTTCAGGACCAGCATTCTATACACTGAGCCACTTAACTGTCCTATTAGTTAATTGAAGATTACGTTAATTCAAAAAGAATTTGTGATTTTATGAGAGTGGGAAAAAAGAGAGAATGAGGACTCCAGAGTATGTATAATGTGTATATATGTGTGTATGTGGATATGTATGTATGTATATATATATATACATATAGATGTTCACATGAGTATCTATCTATAAAGGAACCAGAACAATGGATTAGTTGGGTTCAAATCTCAAGTATTAAATCTGTGATTCTTACTAGTTAACTAACTACATGACCCTGAGAAAATCACTCAACAATTATTTTTCTCAGAAATTTCTTAGGACTAATGTATTAAGTCATGGATTTCAAGTAGTTATCTGTTCATGGGAATGGAGAAAAGAAAGGGGTTTCCAAGTAAGAAGTCATCCCTTTCCCCCAATCCATCCTCCTTACTCCATTTTACAATTCAAAAGTGTTTTCTTTTCTCACAACAATGTTTGTGATTCATAGCACAAGTGTTATTGTCCTCATTTTATTGATGAGAAAATAGGTTAAGGACCTTGCCAACCAACACAAAAGTATTATTTCCCAGAAATAGCACTCTTTCCTAGATCTTCTGATTGTCTAATACTCCCATTTCAATAGAACTTCAGACCTAAAGTGTTCTGATTTTCAAATCTACCTCTTAGTTCCCTACTCTGGACTAAAGGTTTCTAGCTGGGAACTACATGCTACCCTGCAACAAAAGGTAAGACAAGTGAAGTATTCTTATCCTTTCATTTGCAATCACTTTATTCTTCACTCGAGTAAACTGGGTTTTATCCATGGTCCCTAAAAATGATCCTTTAAATCAAATCACTGCACTTGCAGAGAGGTGAGAAATACTCAAACCCTTAAGAAGTTTAAGATTAAATGGTTCTGACTTTAGAGATGGTGAAGAAACAAGCCCAATCCAACAAAAACTAGCTGTGCTTCTTTCTTTGCTGATTTCTTAAAACCAGACCATCTGACAATTACTTTCTAATGAGTTTCACTGTTTCTCTTCCTGCATTTAGCATAATTGTTTGTAATTGTACATTTTCTTCACTAATAGACCTCTTTCAGTGCTCTATTGGCATATTGGCAAACTGACTAGTCCCCACAAGTGGACTGTGGTTAACATAGATACTAAATTGTTTACTGGGAATTTTTGTTAAAGAGTTTATGAGCCACCTAAAGATTTCACCTAGTGCCAGAGGGTTTCTAAACCTGAAGTCCACAGACTCCCCACTCTTTTCAGAGTAATGGTGGGGTTATTTTGAGATTTTTTGCATGCATAGAATAAAACATATAGGGTTATAAAGAAAATCAATTGTGTTGAATAAAGATGTAATTATATTCCACTTTTAGATTCCTGTATACCTTGAAATCTATCCATGAATACCCTTGGATGCAAGTGCAGTAGTCTGATTACTTGTATTTAAATGACAATTGCACAAATACAAGAATTATAGAAACTATCTTTAAAATATTGTCAGTTGATAGAATTGTGTTATCTAGATCTTCCATTGTTTAAACAGCCTTCTTAATGACTAAGGCAATGGGAGAGTCTCTACCTTTTTAAGGGGAGATTCTATTTTCTTCCATTCCAGCTACAAAGGGCCCATCTTTGTCACATCTTGGCACAGGGAGGAAAGCACAGAAACCAATAAAAGTACTGGCCAGGTGGCTGAAAATCACTCTATAGAAACCTCTGACTCAGGGAACTGAGACACATCTCCAGCACTGATCCTCCTCTGCCACTCCTGTCCATGTTTCTAAACTGGGCCCCTGGCCCAGAAACTGATTGCATCCAGAGTCATTTCACTGGGGAGAGAGATGAGGATGGGATTTGGGGAGGGAGGAGAAGACAAAGCATTTTTACTCTGCCAGAAAATCCTACCATGACATTACCTTGTTCCCTACTCTTGCACAAGAGATTTCTGGCAAAGAAGGAGTTATTTGGCTAGGTAAGCAAAGAAACCTAAACACCCTTTCTTTCTAAAGTTTGTGCTTGGTTGGGGTATGCTTTGAGAGTTGAAGTCCTGATGATTGCCACCTCTTCCCTCCACACCTCACCTCTACTTTTGCTTTCTATCATCTGTCTGTAAACATAATGCATCTTTTCAAGGGTATGACATTTCATTCTTTAATACTACAGATGTAATCATTTCCCTCTTTATTTAGTATGCAAAAAGCTTCCATTATCAATGTATGAATAGGTAAAAAAGAAAATGTGTATTATTGGACTGATCTATTTGGTTAAAGGGCTTTGAATTACCAATAGTAGAGAAATTCATAATAAGTGAAGGAAAGGAGGCTTCTAATTAACATGGATAATTCATCATGGATAATTTAGCCTTTCTATGCATTCACACTGCTTCTTTTTTTTTTTGAAATTGGGTAAGAGTTAGCCCCTAAATACCTACAGCATTTAGAACACCCTACTAGGTCACATAGAAAGGTGCCCTGGTAGATTTTATATTAAAAAACATAATTTTTCTTATGAACTGGTAGAATCTATTGATCATTTTTCTTTAGCCAGATAATGCTTAGTCAATGTTGTCTTTGTCTTATGAGATGTTCTTGTAATGCATCTTCTAAATGGGTTCTTGTTCTTCCCTGGAGCTCTCATCACCTAAAGGTGATATCTTTAACAAAGATCAGGATCCTGCTGTCCAAGGGGTGACCTTCCTTATACTATTTTATCCAGAAAACACAGTGAGAAGAGAGGACATATTGGGAGGAGGGGTAAGCAAAAGAAGTATCTGGGTTATTTTTTTTAATTTTATATTTAATTTAATATTTCAGTTAACAAGCATTTATCTTCTCTCCCTCCCACCTCCAAGTGAAAAGGGATTTAAAAAAAACCAAATTAACAAATATGCATAGTCAAACAAAACAAATCCTCAGTGTCCTTGTCCAAAAATGTATTTCTCAGGAGGTAGTTAACAACTGTCATCCTCAATCCTCTGGAATCCTCTGTATGATGGAAATTGGCTCATGCCAAATTCCTGAAATAAACTAGGAGGACCTAGGCATTCTTCAGTCTTTCAAAGTTTTTTGTCTTTATAATGATGTGATGAAGTGTTCTTCTAATCCTGCTCATTTCACTCTGTATTAATTTATACAAAAATTCCCAAGTTTCTCTGAACTCATCCCTTTTACCATTTTAATCTGTAATTCTATTCCATTATAGTCATATATCCTAATTTATGCAGATATTCCCCAATACAGAAACATCACCTTATTTGGAGTACTATAAAACTATATGGCACCACAAAATTATGGCGTTAATAAAGAAACATATACACAAACACACATCTGAGGTTTTGGGGGTTTTTTGGTGGTTGTTTATATATATATATACAAATATGTTTATTTTTTTATTTCTTTGGAATAAAGATCTTGTAATAAGAGTATCACTATATCTAAGGGAATGTAGGTTAGTGCATAAGAAAAGCATTCTCCAGATGACCATAAAGTCCCATCACATTGCTCCAAAGCTCAAAAGAGTAATGAATCAACAAGTATTTCTTAAGCTCTTACTAGGTGCCAGGCACTGTGCTAAGCTCTGAAGATATAAAGAAAGGTGAAAACACAAAAGCAAACTCTGTCCTGAATAATTCAATGATGGTAATGAGAATCATGACCTTTATCATGACAATTAGCATTTATGAAGTGCTTTAAGGTTTACAAAGTACTTTGCATGTGTTATCTTGTTTGTGCACAACAGGGTTACTTACCAATTGGGGACAAAATATATTAATAATATTCCCAGAGTAAAATAATCTTGGAGCTCACTTTCACATTCAAGTAATTGGAGGTAGGTGCTGTCTGGAAAAACCTCTTGCAAAAGATAGAGTTTGAGCTCAGAAACCCAAGATATAATAAAGGAGAGGTTTTATAAGTACTATTACTTCACCAAAGGAAAGATAATTTTGAAAATAACATGACTAGGTGGAATGATTGAAGTCCCCAATCCTGTTTTCACAAAAGGATCATAAGTGGGAAATATAAAACTGAGAATTCTTGTTGCAATTAATGTTGTACAATAAGATAGTTTGCTATTAGACTAACTGCTATTGTGTAGCATTCATTCTATGGTAAATGTGCTTTGGACTCTGCTAGGTTACTGTTGTTAGGTTCAACATGACATCATTAAGAAAACTTCTCACCTGTGTCCCATGGTATTTGTTGTTGTTTAGTCATTTTTCAGTTTTATCTGACTCTTAGTCATCCCATTTGGGGTTTTCTTGGCAGTGATTCTGGAATAGTTTGCTTTATCCTTCTTCAGCTCATTTTGCAGATGAAGGAGCTGAAGCAAAGTGGGTTTGGTGACAGGTCCAGGGCCATACAGCTGGTAAGTATCTGAGGCCATATGAACTCAGGTCTTCCTGACTCCAGATTCTGCAGCCTATTCACTGCCACCAACTGCCCCCTGTCCTATGATATAGATCCCTAGAATGTAAACCTAGAAGCATTTGCTTCATAATGAAAACTCCACAGTGACCCTGAAGCTCTTTTACAGACACAGCAAGAAAATTCGCTGTACATGTTTCTTTCAGAATATAGAAAAGAGATAACATTCTCCCATCCCCCTCCCCTATATGTTCAAACAATACTGCTGCCACATTTGAGGTTATCAGCAAGCTTTGTCAAAGTATATAAGACATCAGATGTCACTTCCATTTAAACCCTCCCGCCCCTTGAAGTCTTCCAAGAGTCAAGGTGACGTACCCAAGAAAAGAAATCATAGCCCTAATATAATTATCAAAATATTTCCAAGCACTAACAACAAATACAAATGGCTCAATTTGCTGTGGTTGTTTAGGTGTGGTCAGACACAGAAGCAGAGAGGGCTAAGGTCCTCTGTCAAGGTGCTTTCCATTGTTATCACTCTCCAAAAACTAATAATCCACCAGATGGTGACCAAGGTTTCAAGGCTGATCTTTTTTTTCTCTCAGGTCAGCACAGTAGGATAGAGGATATTAGAAAAGCTTTCTGGGAAAACAGACCCTTTTTTTCTGTGAATAAAAACTCACTGTTTTTCTGTATGTGAAACCTGGGAGATATTATCTGCAGTTGGCATGCTAGCTTTGTGATGTATATTCTGCAAGGATATGACATAAGTATGCATATTGTATATATATATATATATATATATATATATTATAACTAGGTAAATGTACATACTTATACATTATATATATATACAAATAATAGACATAAATGTATATATGCATATTATGTACATTTAAAATCACAATCTTTTTTGATGAGGGATATGTTGGAAAATTCTTCAAAAAATAAAGCCACTATCCTACCATTGCATTATCTGGAAAAAGAATTTTTAATATTAGGAGCTATACCTAGAGAGAAAAAGGTCAGGAGCTCATACGCTGAGATGAATGGAGAGAATGAGGAGTCCCTAAAGCATGAAATGAAAAGGAGAGGTCATAACTGTTGTCAGATCTCTCTGAGGAGTTTGGAAGCATAACTGAGCCCACTAGCCATCCACAGGGGCTTCCTCTGAATTCTGTGGCACTTGGTTTCATACATGCAGTTCACATATATACGGAACATATTGTGAAAGCCCAGTTGCAGACCAAGTAAATTGTCCCACATTCTTACAATTTCCTTCTCAGTTTGGTTTTTCTGACATTCACCCCTGACAACTGAACCAGTAAATATGCAATATATCTCACCACTCAACAAACAAGGGGAAAAATTTTCCTATTTTGGAAGGAAAAAGTAGCTCAAGCTGAGGAGCTATGAGCTTCTGAATTTTAAATATATTCTCAAGAAATGGAGGTTTAGATACCTAAATCAATCAATAAATTACTATTTAATGACTGCTTACTATATAACCCAGCTCAAATATAGGGAAGACCATGAAAACATTTTGTGTCATTGCCCCTTCCCTTGAGGACCTTATAATCAGAGGGCAACACATGAAAAAAGGGCTAAAATAAAAGACCAACTATAATTGTAGAGAAGCAGTTTGGTTCTTGTCCTTTATTCTTGAAGAGGACCAAATGACTTCACTATGTTAGAGTCAAGATACATGTCCAACTGTGACTAATCAAACCAATATAAAGTCAGAATGCTCTACCACAGTTTGGGCACAAAAAGTGCATGAGAATATTTGGAAAAATGGGGAAATTTGGGAAAATGGGGGAAATTTGCACATCTCACATTTCTTTTAAGCTACTTCAATTCTGCTTTGTTCATAGAGTATAGCACCTTCTCTGATCAGGGCAAACCATGCTGGGCAATCCTGTGCCAGACTCTCCCATGTCATACAATCAATTCTAAAGTTCTTAAGTGAGATCTCGTATCACTTTTTCTGACCGCCACATAAGGACCTGACCCGTGTGAGTTCTCCATAAAATAGTATTTTTGGCAAGTGTTCATTTGGCATAAGAATAATGTGGCCAGTCCAATGGTGTTACATTCTCTTCAGTAAAAAGGCAGCAAAGAATAGTCAGTAGAGAGCTAGCCTCAGGATCAGGGAGAACTGAGTTCCAACACTACTTCTAATTGATTGTGTGAGCTCAGGCAAATCACAACTTTTCAGCACTCCAGATCACTCTCTTAAGATAGTAACTTCTAGAACAAATGACAGTCTCCATTAAGCTAGAGCTTTCTTCACCGGACACTCTCTATGTGATTAAATAGTTCTGTTGTTGCTGTTCAGTTGTTTCAGTCATGACCCCATTTGGGTTTTCTTGGAAAAGATACTGGAGTTATTTGACATGTTCTTCACCAACTCATTTTACAGATGAAGAACTAAGGCCCCCCCCAAAAGAAAAAGTCATGTGCTTTGCCCAAAGTGATTTGAATTCAGGAAGATGAGTCTTCACATCTTAAAAACAAAATAAAACAAAACAAACAAAAAACAAATGCAATCTGAGTTCATAAAAAGTTGGACATAGACCTGAAATGTCATAAAAGTTTTTCTGCTTTTTTAAAAAATATATATAATAGATGATCCTTGGGTTGGGTCTTGAAAATTGGATAGGATTTAGACAGGCAGAGAATAGAGCAGAAAGTATGTTAGGTAGGTAGGAACACCATATGTAATGATCTGGAAAACAGAATTATCACAGCACATAAGGAGAAAAGTAAGAAGACCTATCTGTCCAGAGAAAATGTTAGTGCTAAAGAAAAATAGGAAATAATGCTAGAAATAAGTTTTGAGAGAGGAGAGAAGGATGACCTTGTAGTTGGAAGATTATGGCCAAAGTCTTGCCTCAGAATATAATAATTTTGTAGCCTTGGACAATTTACTTACCATCTCAGTATTCCTGTCTACTCTCTAGGACTCTGAGTTAACAGACAGGTTGTCAATCTGCAGTACAGAAAATTTCCACACTCAGTGTTCCTTTCTTGAATTAAATTAAAAAGCTTAAAGACATAGAAGAGGAACAGAATAATGGAGGATCCAGAAAACCAGGCAGAAGAATTTGCATATAAAAAAACAATATCGGTAGTCATTAAATGTGAAATTAGGGAGATGATATTTTTCATAGGTTAGAATTTAAGGTTGATAAAATATTAATTTTATAGCCATTAATAAATATATTGGGGAGAGGGGTCAAAGGAGGGGTCCTGAAATTACCTCAAACTGGTCCTCCAGAGGTTCTCATTAAACTTCAAGTGTGAGCTTTTATACTTTGGAATCAGCAAACTTGGTGATTGGCTTATTATTTTGTTGATTGTCTGTATTTATAAAAGTTATGGGAAAATATTAGTAATGCAAATTAAACTTAAAAGTGTATCACAAATATGCCTTTCTACCCAGAGATCTAGTTGTTAAGTATTTACCAGCATACTGATGAGGTTAAATGTATAACAGCTGGAAGCAGAGAATCACAATAGCATCATAATAATTCCAGTTTAGGCCAAGGTGAAAGCAACAGGAATGGGAGAGGAGGGAATAGAGAAAAAACATTTTGAAAGAAAAAGGTGTCAGAACTTGATACCTGAAGAGATGGGAAATTGAAGACGTGGAAATTTCTAGCCTTTGACGCTAGAAAAATGATGAAACCACTAAAGGAAATAGGATAGTTGGGAAGGGAAAATATTTTGAGGAAGTCAGACACTGAGTTTAGTTTTGGTTAAGTTGAGTTTAAGTGTATATTATCTGATCTCTCCAGTGGGTAGAGGAGAGGCTAAATGTTAAAGAATATTGGGAAATTATGGAGGAAGGCAGAGTCTAAACCAAGGTCCACATCTTTAATTTTGATACAGAAGGATGCCCTCATTTCCTTCCCTGATATGAGAAAGACTGGCTAATTCTGCATGTTTCTTTGATAGTTAACTATATCACCAGATGCTTTATAAATGTGGGTTGAGCTGGGAATTAGCCACCAGGAACCCTGTGTTCTATTTTCCAGTTCTATTTCTATGACTCTAGATGCAATGTTTTTAACTCTTAAACCTAACTTCCCTACTTTCTTTTCCTGAAGAAAATTCCACAGATGTCCAAACATTTATCTTTATTTCTCAATATTTTAAGAGTTATGTGGATGGGGAAGTGGCTAGAGAGAAGAGGTAGAAGGTTCAGTGGAGAAAGGAGAGCACCATTCATAAACACCAGAAAAATGGAAATCTGCTTTTGAAAAACATGTATACAATCATGCTAAATTCCTTACTGGATACAACTGAATTCCTAAGAAGCAATTAAAGACTTCCTGCAAAATATCTTATCCACTCTTGCTTTTCTAAAGAAAAGGGGGAAAGGACTCCTTACTAAGAGCTGGGATTTTAAAATTTGTTTTTGGAGCACTCTAATAATACACGCAAAATTAATTTTAGATGCTTAGCTGCAGAGAAAGGATTAGTTGTAGAAGAGATCAATCAGGCTAACAGAAATCATAAGATCATAGAACTAGACAAAGAAAAGACCCTAGAGGTCATTATTTTACAGAGGAAGAAACGGAGGCTTAGTAACTTGCTTAAGGTCAAATAAGCAATAATTGGTAAATTCTTCCCATCGTATCACATCAGAACAAGCCTTTGATAACACATAAAGACACACACACACACAAACATACATACCCACACACACAGACACTTCTCACACATCAGGTTTGGAAGTCAAATGAAAAACACCTTTCTATTATCCTGTTATACTTATCATAGGAAGTTTTTTTTTTCCATTAGAAACCTGTTAATTACTGCCTCCCTAACAAAGGAAAATAGCACTATTAAAGGTTGCTGTGAACTATCTTTTTTTCCTTAGAAAGTCAGGAGTTTTAATTTCTCTATCCTATGTATCCATCTATCTACTTATTTATCCATCTATCCATCTATCCATCTATCTATCTTTCTATCTTTCTATTCTTCAGAGAAACAATAGAGATACATAATCAATGTGATGTCTGGGTATGTTAATGAATATTCTTCAATGATTTAAAGTTACCTAGCCTTAATAATTGATTAGGCATTGCCTCAGTCAAACTGAGACCTATTTAAAGACATGAATTTAAAAAGGTCTAGGTCTCCCACTGCATCTAGGACCACTAACAAACATCCTGACCTACATCTGGCCACTGGCCCCAAATGGCTTCAGAGGAGAAAGTGAGATGGATGATTTTGCACAGGCACCTTACTTCAGATCATTGTATTTGCATGTCATGGGTATCACCTCCCTGATGTCATGGTCCTTTTCAAGGACAAAGGACAAACAACAACAACTATTTTGAGGTAAAATTGAAAGCCTAATAAATATAAAACCAGTTCCTGAAATATATTCAGAGAGAGTAGCCCTCCCCTCTCAGTTTTAACTTGCCCTTCCCTGCGCTGAATAAGAGGGCTCTGGCAGAGACAGAAAGCTAGCCATTATGTCAGTGGCTTTATCCTTGCTGTACTTTAGAAAACAGATTTGCAGGCTCAAAACCAACATGCAATAAGTCACTCAGCCTATTTTCTCCAAATTACCACTGTGCTGTTACTGTTTGCCTTACAATAACTGTAGCCACTGACAGTAATAGATACTGGAAGATGTGTCCTTTCTCTGTACCTCCAAAAAAGTAGTTGCTTCATGAATATCTCTTTTTTAGCTATTTCCTAATACATTTTTTTCATGTCAGAACTAGGAATTTGTGTGACCTGATTCTTAGTATATTTCCACATTAAACCAAATAGAAATTGTCAAGTCCTGGCTAAGCTCCAGCAGAGTTGATCACTTTGCTCACAAAGATGGCTGGCCAAAAAGTCAGGAGGTCTAGCTAAAGGTCTACCCTTCAGCAAGTAGGCTACTAACTCACTCTTCTCAGGGCAAGCAGAGGAAATACATTCATTTTCATATTGGGACCAAATGTTTTGAGTTGGTATTTTTGTAGGTTTTTGTTGTTCTTTTGTTTGTAGAGACAGCTTAGAGCAGTTCATAATAGGTTGGACCTGGAAAGTCAAAGAATTCCTCTTCAGAAATTTATTATCTGTGTGATAATTGACTTAACTTCTCTGAGTCTCAATTTACTCATATGAAGAAATGGGCATAATAAAAGTGTCTATCTGACTGGGTTATTGTGTGAGGATCCAAAGAAATAATATAGGTAGAAAGTTCTTAACCTGGATTTTTAATCTGGCATCCATGACCTTGTTTTTTTTTAAATGTATATAAATATAGATACATATATGTACATATATATGTGTGTGTGTGTGTAGCTTGGTGTCTATCACAAACATATGCATTTTATTTTATGCACTCAATAATAATAGTAGCTAACATTTATATGGTCATTTAAAGTTTGCAAGTATTTTACAAGTATCTCATTTTATTCTCACAATAACCTGGAAGGTAGAAGATATTATTATTATTCCCATTTTACAGATGAAAAAACTGAGTAGGCAGCAATTAAAGAATCTGACCAAAGTCACACAGCTAGTATTTGAGACAAGAGTTGAATTTAGGATTTCCTGACTCTAGATCCAATATGCTTTCTATTTCCCCACCTAGCTAACTTTAAAAATATTTTTTCTGAGAAGGGATTCATAGGCTTTACCAGACTCTGGAGAGGTCCATAATATGCACACACAAAAAAAGATTAAGATGGATAGAAAGAAAAATAAATAGATAGAAAAGTATAGCTATGTAGATATAAATATATATTCACACACCAATACCTATATGCATACATATGTGTGCATGTATAGATATATGCACAAGTACATATATAACATATTTCTATATAGACACGCATAGATAGCTGTATATATATGTGTGTGGTGTGTGTGTGTGTGTCTTAAGTCTCTATGTAGACTTTAGAGATCACCTAGTTCATTCCCTTCATTTTATAAATGAAAAAAATTCATGAGGCACAGGGATTGGCCAAGATTACAGGATAATTCCTTTTCATCTATACTGTTAGGAGTTAATCTACTTATTATTTTGCCGTTATTTTATTGTTGTTATTGAGTTTTCTCCTCTCCTCCCTCTCTCTCTCTTTCTCTCTCTTTCTTTTCCTGTTCCTCTCCTTCTTCCTCTCCCTCCTCCCTCAGTTTTGCTCCTGAGTAACAATTAATTTTGCTGAGTAGACATAATGGAAAATATTAATGGAGTGAAGTGAGACAAATCCATTAACCATTATTTATTAGCAATGTATTATGTAATAAAACACAATTCATAAATTTGATGAAATGTGTTGTCATCTAATCATTTAGCATTTATAAAAAGGACCATATCAGGCCTAATTAATATTTCCTCATTCTGCAAAATGTTAACCCCACCAGAGTTTCCCTTTCTGATATAGAATAAACTCTTTCCTTCTTATGTAGGCACCAAGCCTTTTTTTTTTTTCAGGTACAATGGAGTCCAAAAAAAAAAGATTTTTTTAAGTGCTCTGTCCTGGTTATTTGCATCAATTTGGGGAGTGGGGATAAAGAAGAACTACATAATGGAAGCTTGATTAGAGGTACCAACTTGGGCACCTTTCTCAGATTGGCTCACATCATCTTGTTACAGCTTTCTACTCTTCAAGACATTCTCTTTCAGGGCCCTGCTCCCTCCTTCTAATACTTTCACTTTTTTAAATTTATTGATTTTTAATACACATTGCTTTATAAATCATATTGGGAGAAAAAAATCAGAGCAAAAAGAAAAAAACCATGGGAGAGATTTTAAAAATGGAAAAAAGAAGTGAACATAGCATGCATTGATTTATTTTCACTCTCCATAGTTCTTTTTCTGGATGCAGATGGCATTTTCTGTCCAAAGTCAACCAATGAGAAGAACCAAGTCTCATAGTTGATCATTATCATGTACAATGTATTCCCGATCCTGTTTGTTTCACTCAGCATCAATTCATGTAAATCATTCCAAGTCTTTCTAAAATCAGTTTGTACATAATTTTTATGGAACAATAATATTCCATTATCTTTATATACCACAACTTGTTCAGTCATTCCCCAATTGATGGACATCTACTCATTTTCCAATTCTTTTCTACCACAAAAAAGAGCTGCTACAAACATTTTTGCACATGTGGGTTATTTTCTCTTCTTTTATGATTTCCTTGGAATACATAGCCATTAATGGCACTGATGAGTCAAAGGGTATGCACAGTTTTATAGTCCTTTGGGCATAGTTCCAAATTGTTCTCCAGAATCATTTCACAGCTCCAACAACAATGCATGAGTATCCCAATTTTCACACATTCCCTCCAACATTTGTCATTATCTTTTGCTGTCATCTTAGTCAATCTGAGAAATGTGAGCTGGTAACTCCAACTTGTTTCATTTACATATCTCTAATCAAGAATGATTTAGAGCATTTTTATTATCTGAATTTCATTATCTGAAAATTGTGTGTTCACATCTTTTGACCATTTATCACTTGGGGGAATGACATGTTCTTATAAATTTGACACAGTTTTTTATATATTTTAGAAATGAGACTTTTAACAGAAATACTGGCTGTAAAGATTTTTCCCCAGCTTTGTACTTCCCTTTTAATCTTATTTCTTGATTTTGTTTGTGAAAATTTTTTTAATATAATCATAGTTATCCATTTTAGCTTTCATATGTTTGCTGGTTCTTCGGTCATAAATTCCTCCCTTGTCCAAAGATCTGATAGGTAAATTATCCCTTGTTCTCCTAATTTGTTTATGGTATCATTCTTTATGCCCAGATCATGTACCCATTTTGACCTTATTTTGGTATGGAGTGTGAGATATAGGTTTATGCAGAGTTTCTGACATATTACTTTCCAATTTTCCCAATAATTTTTGTCAAATAGTGAGTTATTATTCCAGAAGCTGAGTTTGGGGATTTATCAAATGCAAGATTACCATAAGCCCTGGTTATTGAGTCATGTGTAGCTAATCTATTCCACTGACCTACCATTCTATTTTTTAGCTAATCAAAAATGGTTTTCATAAGTGCTACTCTATAAGATAGTTTTAGGTTTGGTACTACTAAGCAACAATTTTTGTAATTTTTTTTTCATTAATTCCCTTGATATTCTTGACTTTTTGTTCTTCCAGATGAATTTTGTCATTACTTTTTCTAGTTCTATAAAATAATGTTTTGGCAGTTTGATTGGTATGGCATTGAACAAGTAGACCAGTTTAGGTACAATTGTCATTTTTATATTGTTTCAATCTACACATGAGTAATTGATAGTTTTCCAGTTGTTCAGATCTGATTTTGTGTGAGAGATGTTTTGTAGTTGTGTTCATATAGTTCTGAGGTTTGTCTTTGCAGACCCCCCAGGCATTTTATTTTGTCTATAATTATTTTAAAAGGAAATTCTCTTTCTATCTTTTGCTGATGGGCTTCATCAGTAATACATAGAAACACTGATGGCTTATGTGGGTTTATTTTATATTTTGCAACTTTGCTAAAACTGTTAATTGTTTCCAGTAGGTTTTTGGATCATTTTCTAGGTTTCTCTATCACCATATCATGTGCAAAGAGTGATAGTTTTATTTCCTCACTGGCTGTTCTAATTCCATAAATTTCTTTTTCTTTCCTTATTGCTAAAGCCAACATTACTAGTACAATGTCTAATAGTAATGATGATAATGGGCAACATTGTTTCACTTCTGAGCTTGTATACTTTTGTTCTCTTTCCACTCTGTTCTTAGTAATTTTTTATTTAACCCATTCCACCCACTACTTTATTTTCTGTCACTCTTTTCTCCTTTTTCTTACCTTTTCCCCCTAGTGTTTCTGCCTCACTTTTATCCTGTCCCTCCCTTTTGTTTCCCCATTCTCCTCCTACTTCTTTATAGAATTAGGTAAATTAACATACCCAACTAAACTATTGTTATTCCCCCTCAGAGCCAAAACTGATGAGATCAAACTTCAGACAGCGCTCATTCCCTTCCCTTTGTTCCCTTAATTGTAATAGGTCTTTTGAGACTTTTGGTGTGAACTAATTTTCCCATTATATCTCCCCCTTTCCTTTTTATCCAATATAGGCCTTTTTCCCACCTCTTAAAGTCTTTTACTTTGATGTCATCACATCAGAGACCATTCATAACCACACCCTCAGACTATGTGATATCCCTATATTTCTTCCACAGTGACAATTTCGTTCTTAAAAATTATAGATTACAGTTTTCCTTTCAAGAGAGGTAAACAGTTTAACCTTTAAATACATATTTTCCCCCTTTCTACCTTTCTATGGTTCTCTTGAGTCCCATTTTGGCAGGTTAAATTTTCTGATTAGTTCTGTATTTTTCAATAGAAATGATTGAAAGTCTCTTATTTCATTGAAGATTCATCTCCTCCCATGAAAGATGATGCTGAATTTGAAGATGAATGAATTCTTGGTTGTAATATCAGGTCGTTTGTCTTCCAGAATGTGGTATTCCAGACCTTCAGATCCTTTATTGTAGAAGCTGCCAGATCCTGAGTAATCCTGACTGTTGCTCCTTGATATTTGAATTGTTTTTGTCTGGCAGCTTTAATATTTTTCCTTGATATTGTAGTTCTGGAGTTTCACAATAATGCACCTTGGAGTTTTCCTTGTGAGATCTCTTTTTGAAAGTGATTGATGGATTCTTTCAATGAGTATTTTTCTAGAATATTGGGGCAGTTTTCCTTAATGAACTCTTGAAGCATTCTATCCAGGCTCTTTTTTTTTTTTTTGTCATGGCCTTTAGGCAGGCCATTTTTAAATTGTCTCTTCTGGATCTGTTTTCCAGGTCAGCTGTTTTTCAATGAGATATTTCATGTTTTCTTCCATTTTTTTCATTATTTTTAGTTTGTTTGATTGATTCTGGCAGTCTCACAGAGTCATTAGCTTCTATTTGCCTTGTTCTAGTTTTTAATGAGTGATTTTCTTCAGTTAGTTTTTGTATTTCTTTTTCCATTTGGTTAATTCTAGTTTGAAAGGTGTTATCTTCAGTGGAATTTTTTTTTTGCATTTGTTTTTTTCCCTTCTTTTTCGAAGCTGATAACTCTTTCATGCATATTTCTAATTGTCTTTCTCATTTTTTTCTTCTACCTCTCTTAATTGCCTTTTGAAGTCTTTTTTGAGCATTTCCAAGATACTTCTTTGGGCTTAAGACCAATTCATATCATTCTTTGAGGTTTCCTCTGGGGTCATTCTGTCCTCATTTGAGTTTGTGCTTTGGTCTGCCCTGTCCCCATAGTAGATTTCTATGGTCAATGCTCTTTTCTGTTTCTTGCTCATTTTCTTTCTTTTCTTTTGGTATTTTCTCTTTTTTCTACTTTTAAGGTATAGCTCTGCTCCTGAGGTGCAGGGGATACTGTCCCAAGATTCCTGTGCATCTCTAATCCTTGGCTTTGAGCACAGTGGCCCCCTTATGTTTGGAGGGATTAGCTTGGCTGTTCTGTTCAGGAAACAGACTGGTTTCCCAGTTTGCCTTCTGAGCTGGCACTAGAAGCTTCCCCCCTGCTTTGCTCCTCTGCTGAGCCGGGACTGAGGTTAAGTGCTGATTTGCTTTGATTAAGACCTGCTCCCTGGCTTTCCCAGAATCTGCCTGAGCAGGGCTGAACCCCTTTTTCACCCTAATGAGACTGACTTTTCTTGGAGTTTTTTAGTCTATCTTGAGCTGGAGCGGGGTTTCGTTCTGTAAGACTGTTCAGAGGTTCAGCTTCTGGCCATTTTGGAGGAAAGCTCGAGCAGCTTCCTGATTTTACTCCACCATCCCCCAGAAGTCTCTGCTAAGACTTTTAGCCTTCTTCTATGATCCATGCTAGCCTCATACTGCTTTCAAACACCAATCCTGAAATGCAATCTGCTGCCAGCCTTTATTTGTCCAGAGAAAGTCCCTGAGGGTATACAGCCTAAAGATTGTTTGAAGGAAGTGCATGCAATAAACTTGGAGAAGAGAAGATTTCTGGGCTGGGGAGAGGAAATCATAGCTGTCTTTGAGTATTTAAAGGATTTTCCTTTGGAAAAGCATTTGACTTTTCCTGTTCCCAAAAAAGCAACAGATAAAAGTTGCAAAGAGGCAGATTTGGTCAAGATGAAAGAAAAAAACTTCATATTAAAGATTAAATATAGAACAAGTTGCTTCATTAAATAGTGAATTCCTCCTTCTGGGATAGTCTTCAGATTTGAAGGCTGGATGATTGATCAGTTGTCAAGTTTGTCGTAAAATGTATTCTTTGTTACATTTGCACTAAATGGCCAATGAAGCTCTTTCCATCCCAAGATTCAATGATTCTTATGGCAATATTAAGTACAAATCCTAAAAGTGTTCTTCTCTACATTTTACGGTTGAATAAGCTAAGGCCCAGTGAGGTTGATTTGCCCATATTTATATAGATAGAAAAATGACAGTCAGAATTCAAGTTTGAGTCTCTCCTGGCTACAATTCCAGCTCACTTTTCACTAGGCCATACATACTGCCTGGTAAAATGAGGGAACTAAAAGAGAGTACCTGTCTCTCAAGTTCTTTCTAGCCTTAATATTTTATGAATCTTTATTTTTCAAAATAATTCACCTCTTTCTAGTCAATTGCATCAAGTGCAATTTAAAATTACTTGATTTTGCAGAAATTTTATTCACATAATTTTGAGAAACTCAGTTTCTATGCACCAGCTCCCCATGTCTGTTCCTCAACCCTCCCTTTAACTGGATAGTTCCTGGCTAGGGATGCAGGCATTTCAGCTATTGTGAATAAATAGGAACTCAGCTGCAAGTAAAGGGGACAAAGCAGCCCCACCTTTCCATTAGAGCCAATGAACCAGATAATTACTCTCCGGAGAGAGAACCAGCTTTAATCATAATATGTTGGCTCACCCCCTTGGTTCTTTGCACCCCAGCTGCCGCCCTTCACACCGTGAATGCACACAACTGAATCAGGGCACATAGCAAGCCCACTTCCTAAGTTCCTGATTCCCGGCCTTTAAACTGTTTCATTACCCCTCTTGGTTGTCTGTTTGATGGCACATAAATTTCTCTTCTCTGCTCTGAAAAGTGATGTCTTGAAAAAAAAAGTGGAAAAGCAAATTAATATTAATTTAGGTCTGAAGAATTTTTCTTCTTTTTGGGGAGAATTTCACCACCCCCTCTGAGATTAATTGGCAACCCACTGGAGTGTCCCAAAACCCGCAGCAGCCATCACTGATCTAACTAACTCTATTTCTAGACACTGCAAAATTGCCACAGATGGACCATGAAGCCTGAAGCATTTTTTATTTTTATTTTTTTGTCTTTAATAGCTTGTTGGTCCAGGCAGAATCTAGAAAGTTTTTAAAACAAAACACTGTAAGCTTTCATTTAGCTCTCATAAAATAAATTAATTCACAGAGCTTATTTTCATGTTTATTCCACTGATACAATTTAAAACAAATTGATACATGAGCTTCATAATAATACAGGAGTCATCTTCATTTTTGGAATAATAAGTATACATGGTGTTTTTCTCCTCTCTTCCTGCATAAACTATAGAAAAGAAAATTAGATTTTAATCAATCAGCAAATATTCCTTTCCTCCCTTCCAAGCTGGGAGTTACATGATAAAGAAGTCCCTTGAGTTCCAATATAGCTGGGGGCTAGAAGAAGGGCAGGGTGAAGGAGAATGATTTGACTTTTGGGTTTCTTCCCAAACAACTAAGGTATAGCCAAATTAACCAAATTCATTCAACCCCGGACATTGCCACTTTTCCCAAAGTAGCCCCAATGTACCAATGGCCTAAGGCCAAAGGCAGGAATGCAGAGATTTAAAAATTCAGAACAGCCCTGGGGCACACCTCAGGATTTAGTTAGAGCTCTGTATATAAGAAGCTTGTCTTCTGGCTCAGTGACATAGAAGGACACCTCCTGCTCGGCAGAACCTACTTCTCTGCTACGTCAGTATTATTTTGGAAGAGGATGCTAATGTAGTAACAAATAAGACAACTAAAACTTCTACCTGAACTTTTTTTTTCAACTACCTAAAGGCCTCTTTCATCTTCAAGGCACTGGAATTATAGGTCTTATTAATTATAGATCAACTTCTAATTTGATGCTATCAGTAATGATTGTAGGGGGTCTCATTAGAGAGAGATTAAAAGCTGACTCAGAGACTAATTATTTTGCAAAAGAAATTTCTGGCTAACTCTAGATTTGTGCTAAATAAGTATCTCTGTAGTTTTAGATTTTTTAAAGCATATCTTTTAGGAATGGCAAAAATATTTTTTTTGTCTTTCTATAGATTGTCTCTGGCTACATTTTTTTCATTTAGTTACATTTACACAAACCCTATATATCAGTTGATGATATTATAGTTTGCTTAAGTACCATAGGCAAAGACTACATTTGGAGTTGGATTACTTAGGATATCTGGATATTCTGCACTAATAAAAAATAAGTGAGGGAGGCAACAAAAAAGGATTTAAGTCTTGATCAGTGGTCTTTCTATATTAGTCTTAACTGGTCTAGGATATCACAGCTTGGTCCTAGGAACATACATATAGATAAAACACTGCTTCCTCCTCTCTGTAGTCCAAAAACTGGTCTCATGCTTTGTGCTTCATGATTTTCCATTGGCCTGTGACCATTAGAAGAAGACAAAGGAGCAATGGCCCCTAAGGTCAGGAAAGGAGACAGAAGGGTATGGGCTCCTTGACCCCTTTTATTTCTTTATCTGCCTGCCTTATTTGATTGTGCCTGTGAAACACAGAGCTTTTTTTTCCCCAAGAGATGCCATCCCTTGTCACTTTTTTAGTTGAATTTGCTGCAGATGCTCAGATCCCTATTTTCAGCTTTGTTCCATATTAAGGCATTAGCTAACCTCACACATGTGAGGTACATAGGGAATTTGATTGATTAATGATTGCTAATGGGTTATAATCAAGTTAGTCACAGGTTAAAAAAATGGTTTTGTTTGTTTAAAACATTAATAGAGAATGTAAATTCTTTGAAGGACAATAACCTCACTTTTTCCTTTGTACCTCTAATGCTTTGCATAAAGTCTACAACATGAAGATATTTAATAAATGTTAATTCATTAATTTATGCTTCATATTTAGTATCTCACATTTATATCTACTTTTATTTATATTATTTATTTGCTTATTCATTTATTTATCTATTCACCAATTCATTCATTTACCTATTTTTTTTTATTTATTGTTCTCTGTTATGCTTATTTGTATCTCCTTGTCTTTCCCTTTAACTATATGGAAAACTCTTCTAGGTTAGGTATCATGTTTCTGCTGCTTCAGTGTTATTTTAAGAGCAACCACAACAAAGAAACCTTCAATATTTGTTTGCATTTTGAAATGTTTGTGAATTTGCAAATTTTTCCTCTCTACCCTGACCATTGGGAGGTAAATAATATAATAAACCATCCATTATCTGTGAATTAGCTGACCTCACCATACTGATTCTTTCCAGAGCTCACATAACACTTACTCAACCACCTTGGGGTTTCTTCTTAAAGGATTAGGGTATTGGGCCCAAGGATTTGAATTCAAAATAACTTGGTCACTTTGGGGAAGGGTCATAAATGAGCAAAATGACTTGCAATAAGTAATAACTGCAAGTCAGTGAATTGAGGATGGAAAAAGAAATTATAAACCACAAAGCAGGATGGACAGAGATGATGAACCCGAAGTGGAAAGCACATGTAACATGGAAATAGAGAATCTCAAATTCAAGGTGAGAGGCTTGGGTCAAAGAGGGCATAGATTGAAAGGGGAATTCAGAGAGAAAATGTGATTAAGTTTGAAGGAGATAGGCCACTTCACTGCATAAAGACACAAATTAATAATAAGATGTGTAGTTAAGTGCAACAATTACACTGTGGCTGCTATACAAATTTCAACAAAGCAAACTGCAGGGATTATGATTTTTTTAAATAAATTTAGCTACAGTTTTTGACATTGTTTTATACTGTAGTCATGAACCCCCAAAGTTTCTGCTTTTTTCAAAGAATATGAAAGAACATATATCATATGAGCAGTTTCACTGAAATACAAGAGCTGAAAAATATCATGTTTATAAGCATGAACTGTGATGTTCTCAAATCCTTAGATTAGAACGACATCATTAAAAGTATCTATCAAGGAGAGATGCATTAAAGAAGAGGGGTCCAGTAGTGACACCATGTTTTTCAGGGAATAAAAATTACCTTCTGCTTCTGTTTGACTTTACCAAGTTGAATATGGGCATAAATATTTGAAAAAGATGCTAAATTATTTTGAATAGCACATAGATTATTGAATTAAGGTTTAGAAGGCCATTTCAACTGATTTTTTAAGCTATGTATGCCAGAGGCAGCTTGGCTCATTGTAATAATATTCTTTTAGTATTTTGGATATTTTGTATGATCACAATCCACTTTAGTTCTGGCTTCTCTAACAATAGTTTTATGACCCTAGGTTTATAGTGATGATAATCTTCACTTAATTTATTGGTAAAATGCAGACCTGGGAATTCATTCAATAAATATTTATTCCATGTGTATCGTGTGGTTTAATTTGGCTGGAATCCCCCTACCCCCACCTCAGGATGTTTGAGGGGGAACAGTTTAAGCCTAAAAGGTAGACTGACATGAGCCTTTGGAAACATTAAATTCTAAATAGAAAATTCTGAATTTAATCAGTAAGGAATCAGGAATCATCAAGGATTTTAAGTACTGGAGCAACTTGACAATGTCCCTTTTAGTTTAAATTGTGAAATCTTCCATTGGAAAATCTTCTAGACAACAATGACACAAATTAGCATTTATATAGCACTTTAAGGTTTACAAAGTACTTTACATTCATTATCTCATTTGATCACAAGAAAGATTATTCTCACTGTAGTAAAATGGATGGCATGAAGAAGAAAGATGAGATAGAAAGATCCATAATGAAGCTATTGGCTATAGCAACAATCCAGGCAGGGATGGTAATGAGGTTATGCATTAAGATGGTAGCCATGGGAAAAGGGTGGAGAGGACAAATTTGAAAAACAAGTTTCGGAGCTGGAATTTAGTACTTGCCAAATGGAAATGAGAACAAAAGTATCTCTGATACCACTAGTCTCAACATAGAAGATCAGATAAAGACAGAAATAAAAAATTTAGGGGCAGGAAGAGATTTAGGGGAAAATAAAAAAGAGCTATTTTGGGATATGGTGAGTTTGAAATGCCTAGGAGAGGAGAGTCACTTAATGATATTCTGGGGGTAACAAGTTCAATCAATCAACAAGCAGTTAATAAGCATCCACTATGTACCAGTCACCCTGCTAGTCAAAAGGAATATAAATAAAAGAATGAAATCATCACTATTCAGAAGGAGTTTACATTCTAATAGGAGAGATAACATTTCTTCAAGTCATTGCCCTATGACTCAGGAGACAGGTCAGAGCTAAAGATGAATATTTGAGAGTATACTGGAAGCAAAGGAAACCATATGCAAGAGTAAGACTAGCAAGGGAGAAAAGGCAGAATATAAGTCACTTGAAGACTACTTTTATTTTTGTCTTTGCCTCCCCAATGCCTGGCACAGTGTCTGACACATGTTATGCACTTAACATTAAAGGACAAAAGCAGAATAAAGGGCATAGGAAGAGAATGAACAACTGGTGAAGTAGAGAGAGAAAGAGATTTAGCAAGATTGGAAGAGGATTAGGTGAGTATGGATGGTGGGGAAGATGAATTAGAGGAAGCACATCCAGAAGGATATGGACAACAGTATCAAAACCTGGACAATGGTCAAAGAAGATGAAGATTAAAAAATGGAAGCTGAGTTTGGTGAATGGAAATCTTGAAGTGACATTTTGGTAGAGATGAGCAGCATGAAAGCCTAAGTGTGAGAAGTTGAGGACAAAATGGATTGTGAGAATCTATGCAATAAATCAGATAAAGCTCAAGGAATCAGCAAATTCTAAATTCAAATCCAGCCTCAGACTACTGTCCTTAGTGAGTCACTTAACTATTGTCTATTTCAGTTTTCTCAACTCTAATGTGGCGATAATAATAGTACCTATCTCACAAGATTGTTAAAAGAATCAAATGATATAATGTTTGTAAAGTGCTTAGCACAGTGGCTGGCATAGAGTAGGTACTATATAAATGACTGTTTCCTTCCTCCTATTGAAGAAATAGAGCTATTGTGTATAAATAACTTTATCAAAAAATTAAGCAGTGGGGGGCAGGGCCAAGATGGCAAACTGCAGACAATGTTTTCTGTGAGCTCCTGAGACCTTCCCTCAGACCCAGACAAATTGAGTCTCCGAATTGGTTCTGGAGTGAGGGCGCCACCAAACACTTGGACTACAATGCACTTCTATCAACAATCTACTTTGAAAGAACTTCTGAGGTCAGTTTTAGACAGAGAGGGGATCGAGCAGCTCCCGGCGCTCAGACGCCAGTGTGCAGCTGGGGTGCAAGTCTGGGACTGGGAAGGACCAGAAGATTTTAGGCTGCCAGGAAGTCCCTGGGAGATGCTTGGGCCACTTTGCTTTGCTTGAGGGCAAGTGCTTTGGCAGGTCTACCTTTGATAAAGGGTGGATTGAGAGCAGCTGAAAGTGTGGTCCTAGTGTGGATCTAGCCAGATCAGCCCCAAACCGGAAGTCAACTCGGCAAACTGCCCCAGGGCAAATTAAAACTGCTGCAGATTCCCTGCTGGTGACTGATACCTCAACTCAAAAGCATGAGCAAGAAGAAGAGAGCTCTCACCATAGATAGCTTTTATGGAGAGAAACTAGAGAAGTCCCCAGATCCTGAGATTCTGAAAACAATCCCAGATAAAGCCACAAAGGTGGACTTAAGCTGGTTTCCCTTCCAGAAGGCTTGCCTGGAAGATTGCATAAAGAATCTCAGAAGAGAGCTAGAAGAAGATTGGGGAAATAAATTGAGAGCAGTGCAAGAAGGAAATATAGCCCTGAAACAGAGATGTAAAAAACTGGAAAATAAGTCTGGTGAATTGGAAAAGTCGCCAACTCACTGGAAAATAAAAATAGTGAATTGCTAAAAGACAACAATTCACTGAAAAACAAAATTAGTAAATTGGAAAAAGACAACAATTCACTGAAAAACAAAATTGGTGAATTGAAAAAAGTCACCAAATCACAAGAAAATAAAAATAGTGAATTGGTAAAAGACAAAAATTCACTGAAAAACAAAATTGGTGAATTGGAAAAAGTCACCAACTCACTAGAAAATAAAAATAGTGAATTGGAAAAAGATACCAATTCACTGAAAAACAAAATTAGTGAATTGGAAAAAGACAACAATTCACTGAAAAGTAAAATTGGCAAAATGGAAAAAAAATGCAATGAACCAAAAAATTCAATTGGCCAGTTACAAAAAGAGCTAAAAAAGATAACTGAAGGAAATAACACCTTAAAAATTAAAATTGAACAAATTGAAATGAATGACTCAATAAGACTTCAAGAATAAGTCAAACAAAAACAAAAAAAATGAAAAAATAGAAGAAAATATGAAATATCTCCTAGGAAAAACAACTGACTTGAAAACAGATCCAGGAGAGACAATCTAAGGATTATCAGACTCCCTGAAAGTCACGATGAAAAAAGAACCTTGATGCTATCTTCCAGGAAATCATGAAAGAGAATTGCCCTGATGTTTCAGAATCAGAAGGCAAAGTTGGCATTAAAAGAGTTCACCGATCACCTCCTGAAAGGACCCCAAAATTAAAACCCCAAGGAATATCGTAGCCAAATTTCAGGACTATCGTACCAAAGAAAAGATATTACAAGCTGCTAGAAAAAAACAGTTCAAATACCGAGGAACTGTCATTAGAATTACACAGGATCTGTCAGCTTCCACACTGAAGGATCGAAGGGCCTGGAATCAGACATTCTGAAAGGCAAAAGAACTTGGATTACAGCCAAGAATAAGTTATCCACCTAGAATGAGCATCATCTTCCAGGGAAGAAGATGGTCATTCAATGATACAAGAGAATTTCAACTATTTCTAATGAAAAGACCAGATCTGAACAAAAAATTTGACCTCCAAACACAGAACTCTAGAGAAACGTAAAAAGGTAAAAAGGAAAGAACTCTCAAGAACTATATCTCTACTAGGGGTATCCTTAAAGAATGGGGGTATAATTTGATTTTACTTCGATAATAATCGAAAAGAAATTAGAGGTAGAAGGTATATCATATTGTAAAAAAAAAAAAGATGGGGGAGGGGAACTGAGTTAAAAAAAGTAAAAAAAAAGAGGTAAAATAAGGCAAAGTCTCATGAAGAGACATAGAAAATCTAATATAATTGAGGGAAAGAAGGGAGGATGATGAGTATTGTGTAAATCTCACTCTCATTAGATTGGGCTCTAAAAGAGTATATCAGACACATTTGATTTCAAGGAAAAACTTAGCCCTCTGTATAGGGAAGTAGGAGGGAAAGGAGGAAAAGAAAGGGATAAATTAATAGAAGGATTAGGGGAAAGGTGTATAAAAGAGGGAGGGTTCTAAAGGGGGGAGGACTGTTAGAGGGAGGTGGTCATCAAAAATAAAATACTGGGGAGGGGGGAAGGGAGAAAGGGGAAAGGGAAGAGAAAATCATAACTGTGTAAATAAGATGGCTGGAAATATAGATATAGTCATTTTAACTGTGAATGTGAATGGGATGAACTCTCCCATAAAACAGAAACGGATAGCGGACTGGATTAAAAGCCAGAATCCTACAATATGTTGTTTACAAGAAACACATCTAAAACATAGAGATACATACAGAGTGAAGGTAAAGGGCTGGAGCAGAATCTTTTATGCTTCAAGTGAACAAAAAAAAAAAAGCAGGGGTAGCATTCCTTATCTCAGATCAAGTAAAAGTAAAAATAGATCTAATTAAAAGAGATAAGGAAGGAAACTATATTTTACTAAAGGGTACCATAGACAATGAAGTGGTATCAATACTAAACATATATGCACCAAGTGGCATAGCATCCAGATTCCTAGAGGAGAAACTAACAGAGATGCAAGGAGAAATAGACAGTATTACTGTACTAGTGGTGGATCTCAACCTTGCTCTCTTAGAATTAGATAAATCAAACCACAAAATAAATAAGAAAGAAGTTAAGGAGATAAACAAAAATGTTAGATAAGTTAGGGTTGACAGATCTCTGGAAGAAACTGAATGGTGATAGAAGGAATTATACTTTTTTCTCAGGGGTTCATGGAACTTATACGAAAATTGATCATGTGTTAGGGCATAAAAACCTCAAAATCAAATGCAGAAAAACAGAAATAGTAAATGTATCCTTTTCAGATCATGATGCAATAAAACTCACGTGTAATATAAGGCCAGGAGAAAATAGACCAAAAGTTAATTGGAAATTAAATAATCTAATCCTGAAGAATGAATGGGTGAAAGAGCAAATTATAGACACAATCAATAATTTCATCCAGGAGAACGACAATAATGAGACAATATACCAAAATTTGTGGGATATGGCCAAAGCGGTTATAAGAGGTGACTTTATATCTCTAGATGCTTATTTGCATAAAATAGAGAAAGAGAAGGTCAATGAATTAGGGTTACAATTAAAAAAAAATAGAAAAAGAGCAAATTAAAAACCCTCAATTAAATACCAAATTGGAAATTCTGAAAATAAAAGGTGAGATTAATAAAATTGAAAATAAGAAAACTATTGAATTAATCAATAAAACTAAGAGTTGGTTTTATGAAAAAACCAACAAAATAGGTAAGCCTTTAGTTAATTTGATCAGAAAAAGGAAAGAGGAAAGTCAAATTGTTAGTCTCAAAAATGATAAGGGAGAACTTTCCTCCAGTGAAGAGGAAATTAGAGTAATAATTAGGAGTTTCATTGCCCAACTTTATGCCAATAAATTTGATAATGTAAATGAAATGGAGGAATATCTACAAAATATAGATTGCCCAGGTTAACAGAAGAGGAAATAAATTATTTAAGTAGCCCCATTTTAGAAAAAGAAATAGAACAAGCTATTAACCAACTCCCTAAGAAAAAATCTCCACAGCCAGATGGTTTTACAAGTGAATTCTACCAAACATTCAAAGAACAATTAATTCCAATACTATACAAACTATTTGAAAAAATAGGGACTGAAGGTATACTACCAAATTCCTTCTATGATACACATATGCCACTGATAGCTAAACCAGGTTGGGTGAAAACAGAGAAAGAAAACTATGGACCCATTTCCCTAATGAATATTGATGCAAAAATTTTAAATAAGATTTTAGCAACGAGATTACGGAAAGTTATCTCCAGGATAATACATCTTGACCAAGTAGGATTTATACCAGGAATGCAGGGCTGGTTCAATATCAGGAAAACTATAAGCATAATCAATTTTATTAATAACCAAACTAACAAAAACAAAAACTATGGATTATCTCCATAGATGCAGAAAAAGCATTCAATAAAATCCAACACCCATTCCTATTAAAAACACTAGAGAATATAGGAATAAGTGGGCTTTTCCTTAAAATGATCAGTAGCATCTACTTAAAATCATCAGCAACCATCATATGTAATGGAGACAAACTAGAACCATTCCCAATAAGATCAGGAGTGAAACAAGGCTGCCAACTGTCACCATTACTATTTAATATTGTATTAGAAATGTTAGCTTTGGCAATAAGAGAAGAAAAAGAGATAAAAGGAATTAGAGTAGGTAATGAAGAAACCAAATTATCACTCTTTGCAGATGACATGATGGTATATTTAGAGAACCCTAGAGACTCAACTAAAAAACTACTAGAAACAATTCACAACTTTAGTGAAGTTGAAGGATTCAAAATAAATCCACATAAATCATCAGCATTTTTATATATTACCAACAAAGTTCAGCAGCAAGAGATACAAAAAGAAATTCCATTCCAAATAACAGATGATAGTATAAAATATTTGGGAATCTATCTGCCAAGGAAAAGTCAGAAACTATACAAACTAAACTACAAAACACTTTCCACACAAATAAGATCAGACCTAATCAATTGGAAAAATATTAAGTGCTCATGGGTAGGCCGAGCAAATATAATAAAAATGACAATACTACCCAAACTAATTTACCTATTTAGTGCCATACCAGTCAAACACCCAAGAAACTATTTTACAGATCTAGAAAAAATAGTAGCAAAGTTCATTTGGAAGAACAAAAGGTCAAGAATTTCAAGGGAATTAATGAAAAAAAAAAGACAGATGAAGGTGGTCTTGCTGTACCAGATATAAAAGTATATTATAAAGCAGCGCTCATCAAAACCATTTGGTACTGGCTGAGAAATAGAGCAGTCGATCAGTGGCATAGGATAGGATATCAGGACAAGCTAGGTAATAACGTTAGCAATTTAGTGTTTGATAAACCCAAAGACCCCAGCTTTTGGGATAAGTACCTCACTATTTGGCAAAAACTGCTGAGAAAATTGGAAACTAGTATGGAAGAAATTAAGGCTGGACCCACACCTAACACCGCACACCAAGATAAGATGTAAATGGGTTCATGATCTAGATATAAAGAGTGATATTATAACCCAATTAGAGGAACATAGGATAGTTTACCTCTCAGACCTGTGGAGATGGAATGAATTTATGTCCAAAGAAGATCTGGAACTCTTAATTGAACACCAGATAGATAATTTTGATTATATTAAGTTAAAATTTTCTGTACAAACAAAACTAATGCAGACAAGATTAGGAGGGAAGCATCAAATTGGGAAATCATCTTTACATTCAAGGGTTCTGATAAAGGTCTCATCTTTAAGATATATAGAGAATTGTCTCATATTTAAAAGAATTCAAGCTATTCTCCAATTGATAAATGGTCAAAGGATATTAACAGACAATTTTCA
>JAJPUD010006824.1:88644-105727 GCA_023553655.1 Myrmecobius fasciatus
TGAAATGTGGACCACAACATAACATTTTCATGTTCTCTATTGAGGTTTACTTGCATTGTATTTCCTTCATCGGATTATTATTTCTTGTAGATATGATTTCTCCTACACAAAAAATGATGTGTGGCAATAACTATACATATATTCGATTTCTTAAGGATTCTAACATAATTATCGTGTAGTGGATATCCTGCCATCTAGGGGAGGGGTGGGTAGTAGGGGGGAAAATTTTTAACAGAAAGCTTTGTAAGGGTTAATGTTTAGGAATTACGCATACATATGTTTTGCAAATAAAAAGTATTAATAAAAAAAAGAAATTAAGCAGTGAAAGAGAGAAAGAAATGAACCAGTGTCTATATGGAATAGAAGGAACAAATGGAGATCATTTTAAGTGTAGGAGGTACTATACCCAGAGACTATCTCCCTGTCTTGGCTTTCAGGTTACAAATTGCTCCCTCCCATTTCCCCAAGGGGAATAAGATTGACTACATCAGGTTCAGTAATACTGTGGGGGCTTTATTCATAAAATTATAACTCATGAGCACCCATTAGCATTCTTACTTTTAATAGTCAGTTAATCGATATAATTAGCTCAAAGCAAAGACATTTACTAAGATGACAGAATCTGAATAGTAGCAACAAAATATTTCTCCCATAAACAAAGAAGTTCACTTTTCTTTCTTTTTTTTTTTTCCTGAGGCAATTGAGGTTAAGTGACATGCCCAGGATCACACAGCTAGGAATTGTTCAGTGTCTGAGACCATTTGGTTTTGATGAATGCTACTTTATAAAATAGTTCTAGATTTGGTACTACTAAGTCACCATTCTTTGTATTTTTTTTCATTAATTCTCTCGATATTCTTGACCTTTTGTTCTTCCAGATGAATTTTGCCATTATTTTTTTCTAGTTCTATAAAATAATGTTTTTGCAGTTTAATTGGTATGGCATTGAACAAGTAGACCAGTTTAGGCACAATTGTCATTTTTATTATATTAGCTCAGTCTTCCCATGAGCAATTGATAGTTTTCCAATTGTTCAGATCTGATTTTGTGTGAGAGGTGTTTTGTAGTTGTCTTCATATAGTTCTGGAGTTTGTCTTGGCAGTAGACCCCCAAACATTTTATTTTGTCTACAGTTATTTTAAATGCAATTTCTCTTTCTATCTTTTGCTGATGGGCTTCATCAGTAATACATAGAAGCACTGATGATTATGTGGGTTTATTTTACATCTTGCAACTTTGCTAAAACTGTTCTTTGCTTTCAGTAGCTTTTTGGATTATTTTCTAGGTTTCTCTAAGTATATCTTTATATCTCTATATAGACATATACTCTATAAGTATATCTCTAAGTATATCATCTGCAAAGAGTGATGGTTTTATTTCCTCACTGACTATTCTAATTCCATTAATTTCTTTTTATTTTCTTATTGCTAAAAGCAACATTTCTAGTACAATATTGAATAATAATGGTGATAATAGGCAATCTTTTTTCACCCCTGAGCTTTTTGGGAAGGCATCCAGCTTCTCTCCATTACAGTTAATGCTTGCTGTTGGGTTTAGACAGATATTGCTTATTATTTTAAGAAAAGCTCTGTTTATCCTTATTCTCTCTAGTGTTTTTAATAGGAATGGATGCTGTATTTTGCCAAAAACTTTTTCTGCATCTATTGAGATTATCATATGATTTCCATTAGTAATTATTTTTGTAAATATTCATTCATTTCAATTAGATTGTCAGACTTGCTGCCATAGAGTTGAGCCAAATAGCTCCTAATTATTGCTTTAATTTCTTTTTTCATTAGTGGTGAGTTCATCCCTTTCATTTTTGATGTTGGTGATTTGGTTTTTCTCTTTTCTTTTTTTAATCAAATTAACTAAAGGTTTATGTTTTGTTAGTTTTTTCATAAAACTAACTCTTAGTTTTGTTTATTACTTCAATAGTTTTCTTAGTCTCTATTTTATTAATCTCTCCTTTGAGTTTCAAAATTTCTAATTTAGTATTTAATTGGGGGGTTTTAATTTCTTTCTATTCTAACTTTTTAGTTGCATGCCTAATTTATTGATCTCTTCTTTCTCTATTTTATTAATGTAACTATTTAGAGATATAAAATTTCCCCTAAGAATTGCTTTGGCTATATCTTATAAGTTTGGTATGTTGTCTCTTTACTATCATTCTTTTGAATGAAATTATGGATTGTTTCTGTGATTAGTTGTTTGACCTACTGATTTTTAGAATTAGATTATTTAATTTCCAATTGGTTTTTAGTCTGTTTTTCCTTGTCCCTTTATTGAATATTTTTTTTATTACATTGTGGTCTGAAAAGGAAGCATTTACTATTCCTTCCTTTTTGCATTTGATTGTGAAGTTTTTATGCTCTAATACATGGTCAATTTTTGTGTAGATGCCATGTACTGCCAAAAAAAAAGGAGTATTCCTTTCTGTCCCTATTCAATTTTCTCCAGAGATCTATCATATTTAGGTTTTTTAGGATCCTAATAGTCTCCCTAGCTTCTTTCTTCTTTATTTTGTTGTTAGATTTGTCTGATTCTGAGTGGCAAAGGTTGAAGTCCCCCACTGGTATAGTTTTGCTGTCTATTTCTTCCTTTAACTGGCTTAAAATCTTCTCTAAGAATTTAGCTGCTCTACCCGTTGGTGCATACACATTAATATTGCTACTACTTTATTGTTTTTAGTACCCTTTATAAAGATATCTTTTCCTTTCTTATCTCTTTAAATAAAATTTATTTTTACTTTTGCTTTATCTGAGATCAGAATAGCTATTCCCTGCTTTTTTTTTCACTTCAGTTGAAGCACAATAAATTATTTTCCAATCTTTTACCTTTATTCTGTATATAACTCTTTGTGTCAAATTTCTTTCTTATAAACAACATATTGTGGGATTCTGTTTTTTTTTAATCCACTCTATTTGCTTCCATTTTATGGGAGAGTTCATTCCATTCATATTCACAATTATTGGGGCAGCTAGGTGGTGTAGTGCATATTCACAATTATTATTAGCTGTTCTGCACTTCCCTCTATCCTATTTTCTCCCCTGTATATATTTATGTTCTTTCTTTTCATCCTGTCCTTAATTGTGTGCTTTATTTTAACCACTCCATTCACTTCCTTATCTCCTATCACCTCTCACCACTTATTTTAGCAGAGTTTTCTTAACCCACTGCACCCACTATCATCTTCTATCAACCATTCTCCTTCTCTTACCTTTTTTCCCTAGTGTTTCTCCCCTCATTTTTATCCTGTCCCTTCCTTTTGTTTCTCCTTTCTCCTCCTACTTCTTTATAGAATTAGGTGAATTAATATACCCAACTGCTTGATTGTTATTCCTCCTCAGAGCCAAAATTGATGAGATCAAACTTCAGACAATACTCAGTCCCTTCCCTTTTTTCCTTGATTATAATAGGTCTTTTGAGCCTCGTGGTGTGAACTAATTATCCCATTATTTCTTCCCTTTCCTCTTTTTTCCACCCCTTAATGTATTTTTTCTTTGATGTCATCACATCAGAGTCCATTCACAACCACACTCTCAGACTATGTGATACCCTGTTCTTTCTTCCCCTGTGACAGATTCACTTCTCAAGAACTATAGATCACAGTTTTCCTATCTAGGGAGGTAAACAGTTTAACCTCTAAAGATACATTTTCCCTCTTTTTGCTTTTCTGTGATTCTCTTGATTCTTGTGCTTGTAGGTCAAATTTTCTGTTCTGTGTTTTTCATTAGAAATTATTGAAAGTCTCTTACTTTATTGAAGTTCCATCTCCTCCCCTGAAAAATAATGCTGAATCTGACTGGGTAGATAATTCTTGGTTGTAACTTCAGGTCCTTTGACTTCTAGAACATGGTATTCCAGACCCTCTAATCCTTTATTGTAGAAGCTGCCACAGTTGAGTAATTTTGATAGTTGCTCCTTGATATATGAATTGGTTTTATCTGGCAGCTTCCAGTAGTTTTTTTCCTTGAGATTATAATTTTGGAGTTTTGCAACAATGTTCCTTGAGTTTTTTCTTGTGGGATCTCTTCCTGAAAGTGATTGATAGATTCTTCCAATGAGTATTTCTGCCTCTGTTTCTAGAATATTGGGAAGAATTCTATCCTGGCTCTTTTTGTGATCATGTCCTTCAGGTAGGCCAATAATTTTTAAATTGTCACTTCTGGATCTATTTTCCAGATCAATTGTTTTTCCAATGAGGTATTTCATATTTTCTTCCTTTTTTTCATTTTTTTTTTGCTTTGTTTGACTGATCCTTGCAGTCTCAAAAAGTCATTAATTTCCATTTGCCCTATTCTAGCTTTTAATGTATGATTTTCTTCAGTTAGCTTTTGTATCTTTTTCCCTTGGTTAATTCTAATGTTTAAGTAGTTATTTTCTTCAGACAATTTTGTCCCTTTCTTTTCTAAACTATTGACTCTCTCATGCATATTTCCCATTTTCTTTCTCATTTTTTCTTCTACTCTTAATTGCATTTTGAAAACTTCATACTTTTTAAAGGAACAACAAAGCATATACAACCTTTGCACTTCAAAAAAAAACACACAAAAATGCTTTATGATGTGTCTTTTCTGTAATTTCATCAGTTGAGCTGGAGGGGGACTAAAATGATGAGAATTAAGGAAGGAATTGGTCAGGATCTAACTCCTCTCTTTCCCTAGGTAAGACTGAAGAGATCTAAACATATTTGGAAACAGATGGAAAGAAACTAGCAATGAGGGAGTATTTAAAGTTTTGGGAGAGAGAGGGTTTGGATTTCACTGAATCATGGAGATTTTTAGTTGGAAGTGACTTTGAGAGCATTCTGGCTAGAATCCTCCACTATTGTATGAAGTGCTATAGCTCATTGACAGGACCAGGATTTAAATTTAGGTCTTCTGGGTTCCAATCTAGATGTCTTTCCACATTTAACCTTATGCTTTTCTTTGATCTGACGAAATTGAACCCAGGCAACTTTAAAATGGTATATTATTCTTAAGTAGCATATAGATTATTGTATTAAGGTTGAGAGCCAATCAATTGATTTTTTTTTTTTTGATTATATGCCAGAGGACACTTCTGGGTCAGCATAGTGTTGTTCCCTTAGTTTGGGGGATATTTTAAAGAATCACAAATGAAACCCTGAACTCTCAGCCTGCTTTCTCTAATTCAATGGTTCTATGACCCTGGGCAAGTCATGTAATGACAGTAATGCTCAATTTTCTTATCTATAAAATGTACACCTGGGAATTCATTTCAATAAATATTTTATTGATTGCTCACTATTGCATGTCAGATACAGTGCAAGTTTCTGGTATTCAGAGATAAAAATGGAATAATTCCTGCCCTCAAGAAGGTTAGATTCTGCTGTGGCATTCTGATCCCAATTCTGATAGTCATTGATTCTAATATTGCAAGTATCTTTGTTTTTCTGTTTGTTTGTTTGTTTATCAGTGAATAAAATTCAGATAATGCTTAAACTGTTTACCTGACAGGAAAGTGCTTTGTAATCCTTATCAAATGGCAACTGATTTAAAAGGAGAAAAGTCATGCCAGAGCTTTCTATTTTATAAAAGGCTAGAGTTATTATTATATATTCTTGGCATTCTTTGGCACCTAAAAATCTAAAATACTGCTGTATCATAAAAGCCTATTGTATTGAGGGCTATACTTATATTAAGTCAAAATCTGCAGCTCTGTAACTTCTATCTATTTTTCAGTTCTGTCCTCTGGAGCCAAGCAGAATAAATCTAATCCCTCTTCCATATGACAACCTTTCAAATATCTGAAGACAGGCTATGATGATCCCCTTAGTCATCTCTTCTCCAGGCTAAACCCTTCCAGTTCCTCAGACCAATCTTCATATAGCATAGTTTGGAGTTCTTTTCCCATCTTGGCCCCCTATCTCTGGAAAGCTTATCAATATTCTATATAAAATGTGGCTAGTTAATAACACCCATTCTACCTGCCCCAGCTGGAAGGGGTAAGATAAACAATGTAAAGGTTCTTTGTAAATTGTAAAGTTTTAGACAAATACAAATAATATAGTAAGGATCCAGCTTTTAAGTGATTTATTTGGCCATCTCACTGTTCTATTTTGTCTATCCTAACTTATTTGGAGAGGGAGAAGGCATTTATGGAAGGTGGGGTGTATGGGGTTGAGAATTAGGTGCTGGAACATTTTATAACTTTCCAAATGTTAGAATCTAAGAGATGTGAATTTTCTATCCAAGTGGAGCTTGTTTCCCCTGCAACAATGCATACACATATGCTTATTAAAACTATATTTTTGCTGACTATGCTCCAAGCTGCTTCATTCTGTACACTGCACACATAAGAAATATTCTCATCATAGTGATATATGCACTCCCACTTGCCTGACTTTTTTAGAGACATATGTATTAATTTTTTATTTTTTTGAATTACCACTGGACAGTATATGCCTTCAATCAGATTCATTACTTTGAGTGTTGAGTATCCAATGGTTATTGCTTGTTTGAATTTAAATAAAAAAATTCTTAGGATTTGAATTTATTTGGAATTTCTTGTTTTTAATGTGAATCACATAATATACTCTAGTTATTAACATATCCCTAATAATAAGACAGATATTATTTTCCAACAAGTTAAAATAACCACCCTATAAATCAAAAATATATTATTCATGCCTGTTGTATGCTTACTTCTATGTTCATTAATATTAATTATCAGTATTTTCTTCCAGGCAGCTTAAAGCTCCACATATTTTATAACCAAAATTATTAAGTTATAATATTGCTATATATTATCTCTATAAAAGGAGAAATAAATGCCAATCAAAAGGACTCTCGATTGCTTCATTTGCATTGCAAATGTCTGCACCCACTAATCACATTAATGGGTTGCACACACAGAGCCCTTTATTATCAAAGCCCATTACCTCATTTTGCCTCATACATTCTTCGGTGGTAGGGGCAGACCACTTAGGATTACAGTTGTCTCTAGTGCCCTCAGGGATTCTCTTCCCTGAGCCCTCTCAAACATGGAGAGAAAGGTCATCTTCAATTCTTTCCCAGCCAAGTCTGAAGCTAATAACCTAGCTATGGGAGTTTCCCAAGGGAAGTGGAAGAGGCTCAACTATGTGCATAGTAATCATGCTGTCCACCAAGCTAAAATCTAAGAGAGCCAGTGGTGCATCTACAAGTCTCATCCCAGCTCTAGGGGACATAGCTTCCGCTGCCCAAGTCCTTAGCAACTTTCAATTTTTAGAACAAGGCAGAAAATACTTCTTTCAAAATCCAAATTCTACTCTGAGAACCAACATTGAGTAAATCAGTGCTCACAAGGTGGTAAGGAAAAAAAAATACAAGGACACTCTTAAGGTCTCTCTTAAGAACTTTAGAATAGATTATACAACATGGGAGACACTGGCACAGGACCACCCAGTATGGTGCACCCTCATGAGAGAAGGTGCTATGTTCTATGAGCAAAGCAGAATTGAAGTCACCCAGAAGAAACATGAGATGCTCAAAGTCAGAGAATCCACCCAAATAGTCATAGGGACTGTTTGTGTCCAACCTGTGGCAGAGCATTCAGAGTTTGTATTGGACTGATCAGCTACGGTCGGACACATTGTAACTTGAGTCTATCAAAGGGGTGTCATTTTGGTCCTCTTCAAGAACAAAGGACAACAACCAATCAACCAACTACTCTGAAAAGAATGGGCCCTTTAAACTTGAAGGGTTCCCAGCATTTAGAGAGTGTTTTAAAGTTGTGAAGTACTTTACAAATGCTATGATCCTTACATGGGTGGAGAAGGGAATGAGCATTTATATAGTGCCTAGTAGGTTAAGTGTTTTGCTTTATTTTTTTTTTATTTTTATGTTTTGCAATTATTATCTTATTTGATCCACTAAAAGATAGATGTTTCTATTATCCCCATTTTACAGATGAGAAAATTGAGGCTGAGTATGGTTAAATGATTCTCCAGGGTCACATCTTTCTGATTTCAGCACTGTGCACTGCACCACTTTGCTGTCTTAGTTAAATACTCTGAAAAAAAAAGAGTTGTGTGTCTACAAGAGAGACAACCTATGGCAGTGCAGCCAGAGGTCATAGTGGTTAGATTTGGAGTAATAAGGATTCTCTCACTTAACAGCTGTATGATGCTGTGTGAGATCCTGGGTAGTTATGTTTTCCCCTCTAAAAGGCACAATAACAAAAACAACTAATGAACAACAACAAATGATTGCAATAATAACAAATCATAAAAACCAATAATGATAACTAACAAAATAATTGTAATAGTCATTACTACCCTTACTAATCATAACATTGCTAATTATGTCACTAAAAATGAAAATATAATAAATAATAACTAAAATGATTATGACAATACTTATAATAAATGGTGATAATTAATAAAGATAATAATTACTAATGACTATAACAAAATAATAGTGACAACTATTATTAATTACATTACTAATTGGGAATTAATAACTAATAATTATTACATTAACTAGTAATGAGTATGGTGATAACTAGTGGTGGTTATAATAATTAATAATGATAATGACTAACAGTTACATGGCACTTGAAGTGCTTTACAAAATTATCTTACCATCACAACAATCTAGAAGGTAGTAACTAATGTTATTATTCCTATTTTATAGATGAGGAAAGAAGCAACCCAAAGCAAAACTAAATGACCTTTAATTAACTGAGGAACCATACATACCTCGAGTCATGGTTCTCTTTCCCCTACTTTTTTTTAAAGCTTTTTATTTACAAAACATATGCATGGATAACATTTCAACAAAAGGTTTCTTGCAAAACCTTCTGTTCCAGATTTTCCTCTCCTTCCCTCCATCCCCTCCCCTAGATGTTAAAATGTTAAATATGTTAAAATATATGTTAAATCCAATATATGTATACATATTTATACAGTTATCTTGCCACACAAGAAAAAATCGGATCAAGAAGGATGAAAAAAAAAAAAACCTGAGGAAAAAAAAACAAAATGCAAGCAACAACAGAAAGAGTGAAAATGCTATGTTGTGGTCCACATTCAGTTCCCACAGTCCTCTCTCTGGGTATGGATGGCTCTCTTCATCACTGAACAACTGGAACAGGTTTGAAGCATTTCATTGCCATGTCCTTCAGAATTGATCATCATATAGTATTGTTGTTGCTGTGTATAATGATCTCCTGGTTCTGCTCATTTCGCTCAGCATCAGTTCATACAAGTCTCTCCAGGCCTCTCTGAAATCATCTTTCTGGTCGTTTCTTACAGAACAATAATATTCCATAACATTCATATACCATAATTTATTTAGCCATTCTCCAATTGATGGGCATCCATTCAGTTTCCAGTTTCTAGCCACTACAAAAAGGGCTGCCACAAACATTCTTGCACATGTGGGTCCTTTCTCTCCTATAAGATCTCTTTGTCTTTTCTCTACTTTTTGAAGGATTTGCTATATAAATTTTGAGAATCAAATGAATAGAAAAACAACTTTTGAATTTAATTTTCAATCAGTTGCCTCAGATAACAAAGTAGTAAAGGCTAAATGAGGTGTCCACCTAAAATTTATCCTGCTTACAACTATGGCATTTATAATTTTTGATATCTAATCTAGTTCCTTCCTGGACTTCTCTGTTAATCTCCTTGTCTCTTACTGTGTAAGTTTGGGGCTCTAATTAGAGATGGAAGAGATCGGGCTCAGTTCTAGTTTCACACCTGTAATGGTCTTGTTGATGACTCCAAGGATAGGGATGATGAGGGAAGATGTGAAAACCAATTGCTCTTTAATTTTGTGAAAAGTTCATAATATCAGGAGTCATTAACATTATTTGTCTTTGTTCTTTCTGCCAAATAACGATTTTTAGCAAAATCTTAAGTAAAATGTAGTCATATGCAATATATAGCAGAACAAAGATCATCTAAAATCTTTAGATGTGTTGCTCTGTAAAACAGCTTTCTGGAGATTTGATACTCCTTTAAGCAGTAAGTTTGTATGTTCCTTCCTTCTTTCTTTCCTTCCTTCCTACCTCCTTCCCTCCCTCCTTTCCTCCTGTCTTTCTGGCTTGCTTGCTATGAAGATCAAAAGTTCTTTATAAACCTTGAAGGTAAAGGAATACTAGTTATTATTATAAATAAAAATCTTCTTAAAATGTAATATATACACCTTGACTTCTTAAACAGAATACATCAATTCAGCTCAATTCAATAAATATTTATTAACTATTATGTGCCAGCAGTGTCCTAGTCATTGGAGATACAAAGATGAAAACTAAAGTTCTTGTAATCAGAATTTACATGGAAGGGGAGAGGGAGAGCAGTAATAAATACACAAATAAGTAAATATTGTATACAATATAGATACATTTTTTTTTCCTGTGGGATTGTTAAGGTATACAGAGCTCTAACTGGTGAAATTAGGAAAGGCTACTTATAGGAGGTACCACCAAAACTCAGGTGAACTGAGCTTTGAAGGAAGTTAGGGAGACTCAAGATTCAGAGAGAAAAAGCATGTTCTAGGCATAACATCCTATAACAATAATTAACTTTTATTGGGTATAGGAGACAATATAAAACCTTATGAAGTCTACAGGAAGAGGAGCTTGTGTTGACTAGGGAAAGTAGGGGAAAGATCCAACCTTTTTTTTTTTTTTTTTTTTTTTTTGAGACTTCCTTCAAGCCCATATCTTTTGCTCTGAGATCTTTCTTCCATCAGGGATTTCTGGACTACCCATACTTGCTCATAATTTATGGACAATCCTGGGAGCATGGCAAAATTTTTTTGGCTATCCACTAGTCTTAGTTTGCTGTGATCATTCTTTCCAATTCAAAGATTATTGCCTATAAATGCGTTGATTGATTATTTTATCTCTTATTTTAAGTGGGGTATTCAGTTGTTTTAGTCATATCCCAACTTTTCATGAACTCTTTTTGTTTGATTGTTTGTTTGTTTTGTATTTGGCAAAGATATTTAAAAGGGTTTATTGTTTCCTTCTCCAGCTCATTTTATAGATGAGGAAATTGAAATAGTTACATGACTTGCTTAGGGTCACATAGCTAATAAGTATCTGAGGCCAGATCTGAATTCAAGTCTTTGTGACTCCAGATCCATCACATCTACAACCTAGCTATATAGTGAATGGGGGTTGAATAAATCAATCATTCCATCTTTACACAGATATGAAAGCCAGACTCTGTAAAGACATGGGATATTGTATCCAAGAAGCAAGTAATCAATTTGGCTAAAACATGGATCATATAAGGGGTAAAATATGTAATCTATCTGGAAAGACAGGTTAAAAATAGATATAAAAAATAGATTATGTTGGAGATAGATCATGAAGGAAATAGACTATATTGAATGCCAAATGGAGAAATTGGAATTTTATCCTAGAAACCATAGGAATCTATTGAAGCTTCTTGAGAAAGGAATGACACAATATTCCTGGACTTGAGGAATATCAGTTTAACAGGTGTGTAAATGATGAACTGCAGGAGGAGGAATTTGGTATGAGGAGACTAGGATTACTGTAAAAGTCTTAGTGCAGTTATATCATTTAATACTTAATAAATAGTTATTATTGCTTAAGACTTTAGGGATATCCAATATATTGCAAGAAACTCCATAGTATGGCACAAGAGGATCTCTGAGACTCACTCATATATGGAAGCCTATTTATCTGTAGATTAAAGGACTTTTTTGAGATTTTATGACTTCATTTTTTTTCTGTCCCATTCCTTAGTAGCATGACCCTTTTCCCTACTGCCAGTTTATTTCTCTGTAGTAATTCTTTCCCCAACTTTTAATCACCAGCTTCTAATATTCTATGGAAATAAACAGAAGATTAAAATCATTAGGATATCATGTATTAAAAAAAGTGTGTATCCACTCAGATTCTGGGGTTTTTTACTATAAGTAAAATGACTAAATTGTAGTTCACAACCTGTGTGGTATTTTTTTTTTTTTTTTGCTGACCAGAATTTTTTTTTTACTTCTTTTTGATTGTAGGTTATATTTAAGATAATCTCCATCTTCCTTTTCAAAGTAACAAGTAAGTTTGAGAGATGATTTAGCTCTTTATAGATGAAATTAATACAGATTGGCAGTTAGGTAGCACAGTGGATAGAGTAGAGGACAGGAGTCAGGAAAGCTCATCTTCCTAAGTTCAAATGTGGCTTCAGACACTTACCAGCTGTGTGACCTTGGAAAGGTCACCTGTTTGTCTCAGTTTCTTCACTTGTAAAATGGAGAGGATTTTCTGGAGAAGGAAATGGCAAATTACTCTTAATATGTTCACAAGAAAATGAGGTCTGGGGCAGGTATGTGGCACAGTGGATAGAGCATCAGTCCTGAAGTCAGGAGGACCTGAGTTCAAATTTGACCTCAGACACTTAACACTTCCTAGCTGTGTGACCCTGGGCAAGTCACTTAACCCTAATTGCCTCAGTAAAAAGAAAAAAAATTAAAGAAAGAAAAAAAAAGAATATAAAATTATAAAGAGTTAAACATGACTAAAACAAATGAACAACAGTTCTTTCAGTCAACAAGATGTGTGTTAATAAACTGTCTCTAACATAGACTGTCTGTGTTACCCTCTACATATCATTTAACTGCTCAGTTTCCTGGCCTATGTGACCATAAACTATAGGATGATTGTTTATCTTTATTGGGAGAATGGTTTTCCTCATCAGGAAAATCGCTATACCAATACAATGGACCAAATCAAAATTTAAAAATAACAGTAAAATGAATTTAAATTAATTTCCTCCTCTGATCCTCAGAATAATCCCATAAAACAAATACTAGAAATATTTTATTTTTTTAAGTGTTTCCTCTTTATTGGTCAAACCTTTCTATTTTTTTAATTAATTAAAGTTTTTATTTACAGAACATATGAGTGATTTTTCTACACTGACCTTTGCAAAATATTTTTTGTTCCAAATTTTTCCCCTCTTCCTCCCCCCACTCCTAGATGACAGGCAGTCTAATACATGTTAAATATGTTAAATTATATGACAAATCCAATATATGTATCCATATCTATACATTTATCTTACTTCACAAGAAAAATCAGATCTAGAAAGAGAAAAAAAAAGCAAATATTCACAGAAAGCATTGAAATGCTGTGTTGTGATCCACATTCAATTCCCAAAGTCCTCTCTCTGCATGTATATGACTATCTTCATCACTGAACAATAGGAACTGGTTTGAATCACCTCATTGTTGAAGAGAACCATGTCCATCAGAATTGATCATTGTATAGTCTTGTTGCTGTGTATAATGATCTCCTGGTTCTGCTCATTTCACTCAGCATCAGTTCATGTAGGCTTCTCCAGGCCTCTCTGAAATCATCCTGCTGGTCATTTCTTATAGAACAATAATATTCCATAACATTCATATACCATAATTTATTCAGCCATTTTCCAATTGATGGGCATCCATGCAGTTTCTAGTTTCTAGCCACTACAAAAAGGGCTGCCACAAACATTTTTTCACATGTGGGTCCCTTTCCCTCCTTTAAGATATCATTGGGATATAGGCCCAGTAGAAACACTGCTGGATCAAAGGGTATGCCCAGTTTGATAACTTTTTGTGCATAGTTCCAAATTGCTCTCCAGAATGGTTGGATCTGTTCACAGTTCCACCAACAATGTATCAGTGTCCTAGTTTTCCCACATCCTCATTATCTTTTCCTGTTATCTTAGTCAATCTGATAAGTGTGTAGTGGTATCTCAGAGTTGTCTTAATTTGCATTTCTCTGATCCATAGTGATTTGGAGCACCTTTTCATATGACTAGAAATGGTTTTAATTTCATCATCTGAAAATTGTCTGTTCATATCTTTTGACCATTTATCAATTGGAGAATGCCTTGAATTCTTATATATTTGAGTCAATTATCTATATATTTTAGAAATGAGGCCTTTATCAGAACCTTTGGATGTAAAAATATTTTCCCAGTTTACTGCTACCCTTCTAATCTTGTCTGCATTCATTTTGTTTGTACAAAAACTTTTTAACTTGATATAGGCAAACTTATCTATTTTGTGATTAATGATGACCTCTAATTCTTCTTTGGTCACAAATTCCTTCCTTCACAGATCTGAGAGGTAAACCATCCTATGTTCTTCTAATTTGTTTATAGTATCATTATGCCTAGATCATGAATCCATTTTGACCTTATCTTGGTATATGGTGTTAGGTGTGGGTCAATGCCTAGTTTCTTCCATACTAGTTTCCAATTTTCCCAGAAGGTTCTGTCAAATAGTAAGTTTTTATCCCCAAAGTTGGGGGTCTTTGGGTTTAACAAACAAACTAGATTACTATAGTCATTGACTATTTTGTCTTGTGAACCTAACCTATTCCACTGATCAACTACTCTGTTTCTTAGCCAGTACCAAATAGTTTTGATGGCCACTGATTTATAATATAATTTTAGATCTAGTACAGCTGGGCCACCCTCATTTGCTTTTTTTTTTCATTAATTCCCTTGAAATTCTTGACCTTTTGTTTTCCAGATGAATTTTATTGTTATTTTTTCTAGGTCAGTTAAATAATTTCTTGGGAGTTTGATTGGTATAGCACTAAATAAATAGATTAGTTTATGTAGTGTCATCTTTATTATATTCGCTCAACCTATCCAAGAGCACTTGATATTTTTCCAATTGTTTAGATCTGACTTTATTTGTGTGGATAGTGTTTTGTAGTTTTTCTCATATAGATCCTGACTTTCCCTTGGCAGATATATTCCCAAATATTTTATATTATCGACAGTTATTTTAAATAGAATTTCTCTTTGTATCTCTTGGTGTTGGATTTTGTTAGTGATGTATAAAAATGCTGATGATTTATGTGGATTTATTCTGTACCCTGCAACTTTGCTAAAGTTGTGGATTAATTCTAATAGTTTTTTAGTTAATTCTCTAGGGTTCTCTAAATATACCATCATATCATCTGCAAAGAGTGATAATTTGGTTTCCTCATGACCTACTCTAATTCCTTTAATTTCTTTTTCTTGTCTTATTGCCAAAGCTAGCATTTCTAATACAATATTGAATAGTAATGGTGATAGTGGGCAACCTTATTTCACCCCTGATCTTATTGGGAATGGTTCCCAATATTTTAAATATTTTAAAATTTTAATGATGGGGAAAAAAAAACTTGTGCCACATGAGATAACTGATTCCAGAAAACTAATAAATAATTGAAAAAGACATGTTTTTATTTGCTTTAAGTCCAGTGGTCTTTTCACTATCCTATACCACTTATATTAACTCTGTCAGGTCATTCGGACATTATTTCATATTCCCTGTGGTCTAAATTCAGAGCCAGAAGCCAGTAAGTTGCATATGAAGCTATCTTCCCTGAAGTATTGTCTCCTGGATACAGCTTAGTCACTGGCCTAGGATACTTTCAGCATTCTTCTATCCCTGACCCTCCTACTTATCTTTATTGTTCTCCAGACTTGGATAGCAGGGATGAGTTGAGTAAGAAAGAGAAGGTATTCTCAGACATTAACTACCTTTCTCAATTAAAAGAGGAAAGGAAAGAGAAGAGGAGAAAAGTGAAGGGCAAAGAGAAGAGAGGAAAGGAAAAGAGAGGAGGAGAGAGGAAAGGAAGGGAGGGAAGAGGAAAGGAGGGGGAAGAGGAGGAGAGGGAAAGAGAGAGAAAAGCAGGGGATTGAAAGGGAAGGGAGAACAAGAGAGGGGAGGAGAAGGGGGAGGAGAGTAGAGAGAAGAGCAAAGAAAGGAAGGAGAGGGGAGGAAAGGAAAGGAAAGGGGAGGAAAAGAGAGGGGAGGGGAGGAAAATGGAAAGGAGGAGAGGGGAAGAGAGGGAAGGGAAAGGGAAGGGAAGATAAAGAGAGGAGGGCAAGGGAGAAGAGGGCAAAGGAGAAGAGAAGTTACTGGTTGACCTAGTTAGCTTAGCCATCTGAAAGACATACCAAAGTTCCCCAAAATGACTCAAGCAAGTAGAAAAACCTGATTAGGATAAACTGGTTTCTTAAATAGTGCTTTACGCTCTACCAGAGGATGTTTACTACTCAGGATGACAGGCTAATGATCAGGAAATAGCTTAAATGTGCCATTACCACTGTACATTCCAGAATTCAGACTAATAGTTTTGTAGGTCTTAGGTTCACAGATTTAGAGTTGAAAAGAAGTCACTTAATCCAAACTCCTCATTTTATAAATAAGAAGACTGAGGCTTACAGATGCCCAGGCTCAAATAGATAGTAATATTCAGAGATAGTATTTGAACCTATGTCTTTTAGGCTCCAACCCTAGCCCTTTACCCATCATTGTACATCTTTACTGTTCACTTTTCCAAGGGAGTAACAAGACATTGGGAAATCTGGTTGCCACTTCCTAAAAATAGATGAATTTGTACATGAGTTAATATATTTCTTTTAGATTTCATTAGTGGAATTTCTTTTTATACAACTGTCATATTCCAGTCAATTGCCTTTCCTATTCCCACACCTGGAGCTTGAATTCTCTTATAACAAAGCAAAAAATTAAGAAAAACCACATAATATAATACTTGCATCTGACAACATATGAAACATTCTGTCCCTAGAAAATCCCTCAAATTTCTACTTAGAGGAGGGAAATATGTGCTATCTGCTCTCTGTCTGAATCAAGATCATCAATTCTTACAATGAATTAAAAAATCAGCATTTCTTTCAATGTGGTCTTTATTTAAATCACTTTATTAACATTATACGATGTATATTCTTTTGCTTCTGTCTTCTTTTAATTCTTTATGTCCATAGCATTTCACAGTCCAACAATATTTCATTACATCTATATACCACCACCCCCTACTGATAGGGTGTTGTTTTTAGTTTTTGCTTCCATAAACAAACAACAAGAAAAGGAAGGAAGGAAGGGAGGAAAGAAGGAAGCAAGAAAGGAAGGAAAGAAAGAAAAAAAGAAAGAAAGAAAGAAAGAAAGAAAGAAAGAAAGAAAGAAAGAAAGAAAGAAAGAAAGAAAGAAAGAAAGAAAGAAAGAAAGAAAAAGAAAAGAAAGAATGGCAAGGAGGGAGGGAGAGAGGGAAGGAAGGAAGGAAGGAAGGAAGGAAGGAAGGAAGGAAGGAA
>JAJPUD010006824.1:107670-120441 GCA_023553655.1 Myrmecobius fasciatus
AAGAAAGAAAGAAAGAAAGAAAGAAAGAAAGAAAGAAAGAAAGAAAGAAAGAAAGAAAGAAAGAAAGAAAGAAAGAAAGAAAGAAAGAAAGAAAGAAAGAAAGAAAGAAGGAAAGAAAGAAAGAAGGAAAGAAAGAAAAAAAGAAAAAAGAAAGAAAGGAAGAAAGAAAAAAAGAAAGAAAAAAGAAAGAAAGAAAGAAAGAAAGAAAGAAAGAAAGAAAGAAAGAAAGAAAGAAAGAAAGAGAAAGAAAGAAAGAAAGAAAAGGGGGAGGTAGGAAGGAAAGAAACATTATTAAGCTCCAACAATCTAGGTGCTGTGCTAAGCACTTTATACATATGATCTTAATAGGTGCTATCCTATTTTACAACTGAGAAAACTGAGGAAGATAGAGATTAAATTATTTGCCCAGAGTCATCAAGCTATTAAGTATCTGGGGATGGACTTGAACTCAGGTCTCCCTTACTCTAGATCTAAAGAATTATTCACAGTCTCCTATTATGCTGTATATATTTTGTTTATCCATATTTTTGTGTATGTTGTCTGACCCATTAGATTCTGATCTTGAGATTAGGGATTGTGTATGGAGGAGGAGTAGAGGTTCTTGGTCTTTCTTGTGTCTTCAGTGCTTAACACAATATCTGGTGTACAAAAGAAACTTAAAAAATGCATCTTGACCATCCAATTCAAACCAATAAAACTGATCAGTAGAAGACAAGAGACAGAAGATCTGAGTTCATATCCCATCTGTGTCACTCATATACTGACTGCAAGACCCTTGCTAGAAATTCTCTACATCAAGGAATTGCAGGTGTAATAATCCACAAAGTATAAAGCATTTTTCTAGGAACTGAGGAAACAAAAGTAAAATAAAAAGCAAAATCTTCCCTCAAAGAGCTTATACTTTTTTTTTTTCAATTAACAAGCATTTACTTTTTCTGCCAACTATCTCCTTCCCCCATAGGGAAAAAAAAATCTCTATCTAATTTTCTAATTATCTATCTATCTGTCTGTCTGCATATTTGCCTCTTTGCCTGCCTGTTTCTCTCTGTGTGTCTGTCTGCCTATCTCTCTATCTGTGTGGGGATAGAGAGAAAGAGGAAGAGGAGAGAGACAGAAGCAAAGGCAGAGAGTAGTTAAGCAAACTAAACTCTGGCAATGACCGTGTTCAAAAATGTGTGTCTCATTCTAAATATTTAGCCCATCATTTCTGTCAGGAGGTGGATAGCGTACTTTATCCTCAGTCCTCTGGGATCATCTTTAGTCATCTTTAGGTATGGTAGGTGAGGAAACAGCAACATGTCAACAAATAAGTATATAAATCATAATTTGAGGAAGCAGCGTACATTAACTGGGGGCAAGGGAAAACCTGAGAGGTGAGATGATTCACAGAATAAACTATAGACTAAAATTCTAATTCAGGTGTTTTCCCATGGGAAAGACTAACTTCTAGCACAGATATCAATATAGGATATACTGTGTAGGCAAGGGAATAAGTCTTTAATTAATTCTGGCCCTTAAAACTTTTCATTCCTTCAGAAGAGAGTTAAGTCCTGTGAAAAGAGGATTCAGACTGTCAATATTTTTATTTTCTAAACCTTTCATTCACCCAATCTTTATTGAATAGCTATTTTGTGCCTATCATTAAATATAAGAAAAAGGCTAGAATATAATCCCTGCCTTCAAGGACATTGCAATGTAGTTGAGGAGACACAGTGACATACATATATAAACCAATGTGAATGAATGAACGATTATGAATAAGTGAATGAATGATGGAATAAAAAGCATTTATTGAACACTTCCAATGTGTCATGTTGAGGGTATGAAAAATAAGACAGTCCCTGACTTCAAAGATCTTACATTTTAATTGAAGTATTTTCTCTGGCTGTCCTTCATACCTGGAATGCTCTTCTTCCTTAACTCTACCTAATGACTTCCCTGACTTCCATTAAGTCCCAGTTAAAATCCTAAAAGCCTTTCTGAACCACTCTCAATGTGTTCCCTCTTTTGTTTTTTTTTTCCTATTTATCTTGCATTTAGCTTTTTTTCACATATTTGTTTACATGTTGTTTCTCTCCATTAAATTGTAAGTCACTTAAAACTAGGGACTGCCTTTGACTCTTTTTTATACCTCTAGCTCATAGCACAATGCCTAGCATATAATAGGCACTTAATAAATATTTATTGATTAAAAAAAAGAGAAAATACATACAAGGTAGTGGAGACCAGAAAAATCACAGGAATGACGAAAATAATGAAAGAAAGGTCAATTGATAAATTCTTTCTAGAAACCATATTAGAAAGTATTGATTTAATTAAAGTTTCTACAGTGAGAGACAGAAATTGGGAGGAAGACATTTCAAAATATAATATCATTTAATGCAAACTTCAAGTACAGATAAAAGTGCTATGAGATTTCAATTTGGAGGGAAACTGAAATATTTAGAAAAGGCCTTATGCAGTAGATGAGAATGGAAATTTAAAGGATGGGTAGCACATAAGAAGGAAGGAGAAAAAGGTACTCAGAGCAAGTGTAAAGGCATGAGTAATAAATATAGAATAGTGGTGCAAGATGTACTGCAGGTGAGCAAACAATAGATAAGTTTGAGCATGCAAATTAAGGACAGATTATAAAGGACTTTGACTGCCACATACAGAAAAACAAGGCAAAATTTTTCATTTCTCCAGACATTTTGAAAAGTGAAGGAGAAATAAATAACATGATCTAGAGCATGCAACATATAGGAATATATATACATATGTCTGTGTGTGTCTTGTGTTTCTAGCCTCAGACTAGCTGTATAATCATGGGCAAGTAACCTCACCTTTCTTTCAGTTTCCTTATTTATAAATGGTGACAAAATTTGTACTTTGCAAACCATGAAAAACACTACATAGATAACTACCTCTGATTATGTGTGCACATATGCATACACAAAATATATGTGTCTGGATTATTACACAGCTGATTTACACACACACAAACACACATACACACACATCATTTCTTTGACAACACATCTCATATGATGAGTATAATGTGGAATTATAAAACAAAAAAGAAAGTCACTATTGCATTACTCTCCTATCTTCCTTGTGACAACCCAGACATAGACTAAAGAATATACTGAATGTTTTTACAAGAATTTTGGAAAGTCAAGGAATGTTTTTCTCAGACGTGATCCTAATGGTGCCTCCCATGGGTAATATTGCCAAAAAAAAAAGAGTTGTAGGTACATGTATCCATTAATCAGTCAAGATTTTTTGGAGCATTTTTGCATTTTTGGAGAATGTGATTCTTTTAAGATGTGTATATATACAAATTATGTACACATATAAATATGCATGCATACATAATAGACATGTAAATATACACATGTATGGTGATATAGATAAGGTTTGGAACTGTGATTTTATTAATATTGGGAACTTCCAGGTGAAGAGACTCCCTTATCAATACAGATTTGTAGTTTGTCTACAGTTGTCATCTCTGTAACTGTGTGTATAGGTGTGTGCACAGGATTGTTTATACACTTCCCAGGTTTCAATAAGCCATGTGGGAGTTTTGAGTTAGGTTCTGGCCTTGTATGTATTATTCATTTTTGAGGAGCTTGCTTCAAGAGATGATGAAAAGTTCCAAATTGTCTTCTTAGCAGGAAGTACTGATGGCTCAGTGGAAGTCCATAAGAGATCAATTTGCTTTTCCACCTCTGTCCCTCTAGTTACAAAGCACATGAAGACTGTTTCCTGCTGTTTCCCAAGATGTCTTTTTCTAGCTTTTTTAATTGTAAGCTCAATTCATTGATCTTCTCTTTCTCTATTTTATGCAAGTAAGCATCTAGAGATATAAAATTACCCCTTATAACCGCTTTGGCTGTATCCCACAAATTTTGGTATGTTATCTCATTATTGTCATTCTCTTGGATGAAATTATCGATTGTGTCTATAATTTGCTCTTTCACCCATTCATTCTTCAGGATTAGATTATTTAATTTCCAATTAACTTGTGGTCTGTTTTCTCCTGGCCTTATATTACATGTGAGTTTTATTGCATCATGATCTGAAAAGGATGCATTTACTATTTCTGCTTTTCTGCATTTGATTTTGAGGTTTTTATGCACTAACACATGATCAATTTTCGTATAAGTTCCATGACCCCTGAGAAAAAAGTATACTCCTTCTATCGCCATTCAATTTCCTCCAGAGATCTATCATACCTAACTTTTCTAACCTTTTGTTTACCTCCCTAACTTCTTTCTTATTTATTTTGTGGTTTGATTTATCTAATTCTGAGAGAGCAAGGTTGAGATCCCCCACTAGTATAGTATTACTGTCTATTTCTCCTTTCATCTCTGTTAGTTTCTCCTCTAGGAATTTGGATGCTATACCACTTGGTGCATATATGTTTAGTATTGATACCGCTTCATTGTCTATGGTACCCTTTAGTAAATTATAATTTCCTTCCTTATCTCTTTTAATTAGATCTATTGTTGCTTTTACTTGATCTGAGATAAGGATTGCTACCCCTGCTTATTTTTTTTGTTCACCTGAAGCATAAAAGATTCTGCTCCAGCCCTTTAACTTCACTCTGTATGTATCTCTATGTTTTAGATGTGTTTCTTGTAAACAACATATTGTAGGATTCTGGCTTTTAATCCAGTCTGCTATCCACTTCTGTCTTATGGGAGAGTTCATCCCATTCACATTCACAGTTAAAATAACTAGTTAATAACACAGTTAAAATATATCTGTATTTCCTGCCATCTTATTTACACAGTTATGATTTTCTCTTCCCTTTCCCCTTTCTCCCTTCCCACTCCCCAGTATTTTATTTTTGATGACCACCTCCCTCTAACAGTCCTCCCCCCCCTTTAGAACACCACCCTCTTTTTTATACCTTTCCCCTAATCCTTCTATTAGTCTATCCTTTTCTTTTCCTCCTTTCCCTCCTACTTTCCTATAAGGAGGGTCAAGTTTTTCTTTGAAGCCAAATGTGTCTGATATTCTCTCTTAGAGCTCAATCTAATGAGAGTAAGGTTTATACAATACTCATCACCCTCCCTTCTTTCCCTCAATTATATTAGATTTTCTATGCCTCTTCATGAGATTTTGCCTTATTTTACCTCCTTTTTTTTACTTTATGTTGCCTCCTTCCCCCCTTTTTTTTCAGTATGATATCCCTTCCACCTCTAAATTCTTTTCATTATCAAAGTAAAATCTAATTATACCCCCATTCTTTAAGGATACCCATAGTAGAAATATAGTTCTCAAGAGTTCTTTCCTTTTTACCTTTTTATGCTTCTCTTGAGTTCTGTATTTGGAGGTCAATTTTTTTTTGTTCAGATCTGGCCTTTTCATTACAAATAGGTGAAACTCTCCTCTATCATTGAATGACCATCTTCTTTCCTGGAAGATAATGCTCATTCTAGCTGTATAACTTATTCTTGGCTGTAATCCAAGTTATTTTGCCTTTCAGAATATCTGATTCATGTGGAAGCTAACAGATCTTGTGTAATTCTAATTACAGTTCCTTGGTATTTGAACTGTTTCTTTCTAGCTGCTTACAATTTCCTTTCCTTGGTGTGATAGTCCTGAAATTTGGCCATGATATTCCCTGGGGTTTTAATTTTGGGGTCTCTTTTAGGAGGTGATCGGTGAATTCTTTCAACGCCAATTTTGCCTTCTGATTCTAAAACATCAGGGCAATTTTCTTTCATGATTTCCTCGAAGATAGCATCAAGGGTTTTTTTTTTTTTTTCATCCTGGCTTTCAGGGAGTCCAATAATCTTTAGATTGTCTCTCCTGGATCTGTTTTCCAAGTCAGTTGTTTTTCCTAGGAGATATTTCATATTTTCTTCTATTTTTTCATTTTTTTGTTTTTGTTTGACTGATTCTTGAAGTTTTATTGAGTCATTTACTTCTATTTGTTCAATTTTAATTTTTAAAGTGTTATTTCCTTCAGTTATCTTTTTTAGCTCCTTTTATAACTGGCCAATTGAATTTTTTGGTTCATTGCATTCTTTTTCCATTTTGCCAATTTTATTTTTCAGTGAATTGTTGTCTTTTTCCAATTCACCATTTTTGTTTTCTAGTAAGTTGATGATTTTTTCCATTTCACCAATCTTTTTTTTTCCAATTTTTCACATTTTTGTTGCAAGGCATTGTTTTCTTCTTGCATTGATCTCAATTCATTTCCCCATTTTTCTTCTAGCTCTCTTTTGAGATTCTTTAGGCAATCTTCCAGGTAAGCCTTTTGAAAGGGGGACCAGCTCATGTCTGCCTTTGTGGTTTCCTCTGGATTGCTTTCAGAACCTCAGGATCTGGGGTCTGCCCTACTTTTTCTCTGTAAAAGCTGTCTATGGTGAGAGCTCTCTTTTGCTTCTTGCTCATGTTTTTGAGCTGAGGTCTGAATCAAAAGCAAGACGCAGCTGTTTCAATTTGCCCTGGGGCAGTTCGTGGAGTTGACTTCTTGTGTGGGGCTAGTCAGGCTAGATCCGCACTAGGACCACGCTTTCAGCTGCTCTCAATCCACCCTGCCCGCAAGCAGAGCACAGTGGTCCAAGCATCTCCCAGGGACTTCCTGGGTGCCTAAAATCTGCTGCTCTGTCCCAACCCCATCTTCCACCCCAGGCGTGCTGGCGCGGCAAGTGGCCAGCCGATCCTTTGCCCGTCAGAAACTGACCTTCTCCAGAGTTCTGTCAAAGTAAATTTTTGATAGAAGTTCGTTCTAGTCCAAGTGTTTGATGGAGCCCTCACTCCAGAACCAGTTCAGAGGCTTAATTTGTCTGGGTCTGAGGGAAGGTCTGAAAAGCTCACAGAGAATGATGTCTGCAGTGCGCCATCTTGGCTCCACCCCTCTGTTTTCCAAGATGTCAATGGAGAAAAAGGCAGTCCTTCCTATCTCCCACCCAGTATCCAGTCATGAGTCTTTTCCTAAGTAACCTTTCACCTGTGCCCCCTTTATGTCTTTGCCTTTTTTTTGTCATTGTTGTTTGTTCTTTTCTGATATTAAGTAAATGAATTTTCAGCAAAGGATGTGTCCAGGATTTAAGGAGCATGTGAACCTCAGAACCTCAGAGGTCTTGGCTCCCAAAAAGTTGGAGCTGTTTGAAGACAGTTAAGCTTCCACATTACAGGTTGCCAACAAGAAGAGGCCTTGTGGAATCTGATCATTTTTCTAAGACTTTAAGGGCAGCACAATCCAACAAAACTGCTTTATATTCTGATGAAATCTAAATATTAGCCTTCCAGCAGACTGTAACCATAGTTCTGAGTTATTACATCTTGTGAAGCTACATATGTAATTAATGTACATTGTAAGTCTTTATTATTTAGTTTTCTGTTTTTCGTATTTGGGAATAAATTCCCTATCTTATGCCCTGATTCATATTTTTATCAAATATTTTTTAATTTTTCTAATTTAGGAAAACAATAAGCCTAGACATTTTATATGTACATATGTGCATATACATATACATATATAAATATATGCATATGCATTATATGTATATTTTACACACACACATACATATATATATATATATATATATATATACATGTAGCAAGGATACTTAAGGATATCTGAGAAGTCAAAGAGTATAAAAAAGTATTCTCTTCAAAATTACCAGTAATCTCTTAACTACCAAATCTAATGGCCTTTTCTCAATTCCTTTTGATCTCCCTGCAGCTTTTGACACTATTGATCTCCCTCTTCTTGATTACCCCTCCTCTCTGAGTTCTCATAACTTTGCTTTCCTGATTTTTCTTCTACCCAATTGACCACTTCTGCTTAGTCTCTTTTGATGGATCTTCTTCTTAGTCAGGCCCACAAACCATGGTTATTTCCTATAGGTCTAAACTTGACCTTGTCTTCTTCCTCTATTCTATATCTCTTAGTCATCTCATTGGCCCTTATGGATTAAATTTTCTCCACACAAATAATTCTCAGATCTATTTATCCATTCTTAACCTCTTTCCTAATACCCAATCTCATATCTCTAACCAAATGTGTCATAAATATTTCAACATGTTTCAAAAATGAACTCATTATCTTCACTCTTCCCTAATTCTTTACCTCTACCTAGACTCCCTATTACAAAACTACCATCCTCCCAGTCACCCAAGCTTTTAACTCAGGTGTCATCTTCAGCTGCTCACTCTCACTGCCACTATAAAACCAATCTATTGGTCACAAAATCCTGTTGTTCCTATCTTCACACAAACTCTTTCATAGAAATCTCCTTCTTTCCATGATCACAACCTGGCTGAGACCCTCATCATCTCATATCTGCATTATTCCAATAGCCCACTTGGTCAGTGGAATGAAACTCAAATAATAACAGAGTTCACTAAACCATACATGAAGACTGCTGTAGACCACATGTTGCCAGTTTAAAAAACTATAAAATGTGTTTAGTTTTTATTTATTTCTATTAAATATTTCTTAAATTTAATTTCTTAAATAATTCTCAAATAGTTTATTATATTATTTTTCTCCAGTATTTCTTAATTATATTTTAATCTGGTTCAAGGAACATTAGGGAATACTGAGGGCTACATACCAACCTCAGGCTCTGTGTATGACAACTCTACTTTAGTGATCTCCCCATCTCAACTATCTCCCCAATCTAGTCCACCTTTTAATTCCCAAAGGGATCTTCCTAAAGGATAGGTCCAACAGTGTGATTACCTTATTCAATTAATTCCAGTGGCACTCAGTTATCTCTAGTAACAAACACAAAATCTTCTCTTTCACAACCTGAATCCTTTGTCTTCCCAGTCTCGTTATACTTTACTCCTCTCCTTATATTCCATGATCCAATGACCCTGGCTTTCTTGCATACAAGGCTTCATCTATTTGTACCACATTCAGTTCTAGGTGAAGACTTCCTCTGATTAAAAGAATTATTGTTCCATTTTCCAAATTGGGTCACAACGAGTCAGACATGACTGAAACTGACCTAACCTAGAACTGAACGTGGTACAAATAGCATCCCTAGGTAGAAATCATGGAGAAAGACAGTAACTAAGCTCCTCTGGTACCAACAGTGATGGATAGACAACAACTATGAAATTTGTATGCAAATACATGACTAAAGACACTATTCTCACTAATTTCCATAGCAGAGAATAAAATTTATTAATATACATATGCATATATAATGCATATAATATGAGTATATTTCAGTTAAGTATAAAATTCCTATCATGAGGGGCTGTATAGCATGGTGGATAGATGCTTGAAATCAGGAATATCTGGTTTACATCTTTCCTCTGACACAGCCAGACCTGATGATCATGAGCTCTCAGGACTCCCAGGAAGCTCTATCTACATTTGTGGATGAAATTTTCACACTGGGAGTTGCCCTACTCCAGTGGTCTTTCATTCATTGTCAAAATGATATATCAAAGAACTATCAATTTTATCAATTTTGATTCCCCCCCTTTTTTATACAGACAATAGCCTCTCTTATTTATAAAACACTTTATAATTCACAAAACACTATATATACACTGTCTCACTTAATCCTCACAATACTTTCTGTGAAGTAGGTGCTATTATTACCTTCACATTAAAGATAAGTAGCTGGAAAGAATTTGTCATTGTTCAAGGCCACACCTGGGTGGGTCTTTCTGACATTTAGTACAGAACTCTAGTCATCCTGCCATCAAAAATTTAGAGAAGTAAATATACCAGCTAATGTAATTTTCCAAATATCTGCCATTTATCCATATAGCTAGACAGCAATTGATTCTCAAATGAACTAATACATAGTTATCATTTTTTTAAATCCATCCTGTCTTGTCCTGGCTACCTATCCTTCAAGATCTAGCTATTGGTACTTTCTGTAGGAAATTTTTCTGTATAATTCCAACTCACAAGGATCTCTCCATTATCTAATTCTTTTAGTTAATTATTGCCTGTCATGTAAAAATTAGCTCTTCAGTACATAAGGGTGTGATATCTGAAACACTTTCTTTTCTCCCTTCCCCCAAATAAAAAAGCTCTTTGTGGAGAGGGACCACTCTGATAATTATTTAGTGACATACCAAGTAACACAATATTTGTTGATCTATTTACTAAATGATAAATGGAAGAAAATTATTAGCTGCATTTAGGGGCTCCAGATATAAACTAGGCCTAGAAGGGGTAGCTGGAAGGGTTTGTCGTTTCTAAATGTGCTATCTTTAATCTTACCACCTCATCTATAGCATAATGGCCTGAAATAATGAAATGTCACTTTCCTGGTTAATTGAGGAGAGATATGTATTGCTCCTTCCCCCTTTGGAAAAGTGGTTGCTTTTCATCTAATGACTTTTAGTCAAAATTGAAATGAGGCTGGCCACATCAATTGTTAGCCCCTATGGAGACAAAGTATGATGATGGGGAGTATGAACAGACTATGCTGTGGGAGCTAACGATGGCTTGAGAAATAGCAGGTCCCTTTCTTTCCTCATTCCCAGTGAAATTCAAAATCTTTTGTAATTGATGAATTAGAAAAGCCACAAGAAAAGAACCATGATAATACTGCTTAGTAAAATATCCATTATGCAAAAAGGAAGGGCATATTTTCAAAAAAAACATTTTAGATTTAATTCTAGGCATTACAAAAGCAAACAACAAAAACAACATGCTTTTCTAACTGCATAGATTTAATTAAGAAAACATTTATTAAGTGTTCACTAGGTGCAAAGCACCAAGGGGAACAAAGGCAGTAATAAAATAGACCTTGATATTGATTTGGAATTACTATAATTAAATCTTGTGTGAATATATTTCTTATACTTACAGTTGGAAGTGATTTCCTGACCCCTTAATTTATAGATTAAGAAACTGAGGTCCATCAAGGTTAAGTGATCTGCCAATTGTCACCAAAATTGCTGCCATCATCATCATCATTATCGCCATCATTGTTTCTGTAACAGAATCAAAGTTTGAACTCAGGTCCTCAGCTCTCTTTCATACTATACCACACATTTGTCTTTTCCCCACCGCGAAATAGAAACATTAGACATTTATTAGGATATATCATAAGAATATGCATTTTATATAATGCTTTAAAATTTTTCAGATATTTTATATGCAATTTGTCATTTGAGCTTTACAATAAACCCATGTGTCAGTTGCACTAGTGTCTATGTTTACAACTGAAAAAAAAAATTTTGGCTCATATTGTTTAAGTGATTTGCGTGGGGGTCTCACAGCTAGTAAGGAGTTGAAGTGGGATTCAAACTATGATTTCAAAGTTAGAGCTCTTTTTATTATACAAGAATGTTTTTTTCTATAAATACTATATAAATATTTTGCCTAATGACCATAATAAAATATAAATTAGATAAAACTATGCCTACCACCAATATCTAACCTCTTACAATCTCCATCATCCACAACAAAATGGAACAAAATCCTACAAGTTGGGCAGTATCTTCTGAGCAACTGACATGGTGATAATGAATCTCCTTTGTCAAAGATCACAAACTTCTGCTCTCTACTTCCAAATATATAATTTATGAATTCTGAGTGCAAGCTGAATTATTATTTTCTTGCTTTCTTTTTTTGTAGCATTTTTGAGATATCTCTAAAATGGAAATATCTTTTGCATAATTTCACACACATAATTAATTGATATTGTTTTGCTTGCCTTCTCAATAAGTGGGGGAAGGAAAGAGAATTTGAAACTCAAAGTTTAAAAGGAAAAGAATATTAAAAATGATTATTTTTTAGCTCATAAACCTTACTTTGTTCAAGAGTTCCTCAGACCATTACTTGTAGCTTGGTTACTTTTTTTTTTTTTTTTTTTTTTTTGCTTTTTGCTGAGGCAATTGGGGTTAAGTGACTTGCCCAGGGTCACACAGCTAGGGAATGTTAAGTGTCTGAGACCAGATTTGAACTCAGGTCTTCCTGACTTCAGGGCTGGTGCTCTATCCACTGTGCCCCTTGCTTACTTTTTAAATATAAAATTAGCACTGGCAAAGTTCTTTGGCTTAGCCTAATGATAATTAGAAACAACAAATTAAAAGAGGAGTGCTGCAAGATGTTTTCCAGAAGAAACGCCCAAGACTATTTTGTGCCACTATATTATTATAGGGCAGAAACTTTATTGTATTGGTTGTAGTTCAGTCATGTTGGACTCTTCATGACTCCATTCAGGATCTTCTTGCCAAAGATACTGGAATGGTTTACCATTTCCTTATCCAGCTCAATTTACACATGAGGAAACTGTGGACAACTGGGTTGAGTGGCTTGCCCAGGTCAAAACTACTACTTACTCTGTCTCAGTTGCCTTAACTATAAAATGGGAATAATCATAGCACCCACCCCCTAGGGTTATTATGAGGATCAAATGAAACAATAATTTCAAAAGTACTAAGCACAATGGCTGACATGTAGTAGGTGTAACATAAATTCTAGCTAGCTCTTTAGTAATATATCATTACATAATATCAAAATATATTATTAATATAAAAGAAGACTTTATTTTATATTAATATAATACATAAAAATAAAATGTAAATACTAGTAGCAGGGATAGTGATAGTAGTAATAACAGTAAAAGAGGAGGCGTAGTAATAGAAGCAATAGCAGTAGTAATACAAGTATTATTATTCGAGTGTTTTTTTTATAAAGCTTTTTATTTACAAAACATATGAGTGACCTTTCAACATTGACCTTTGCAAAAAAACTTTTTTTTCCCAAGCTTTTCCTTTCCTTCCCCCCATCCCCCACCCCTAGATGACAGGTAATCTAATACATGCTAGATAGGATAAATT
>JAJPUD010006825.1:0-32371 GCA_023553655.1 Myrmecobius fasciatus
TCAATAGATACAAAAGCAAATTTAAAATGCTACTAAAATTAGCTTTGTAGAGATTTTTCTCAGACCCATCCAAGTCTCATGGTGCTGTTGAACTCTTCATGTTCTATGCTTGATGAAGACTAAAGATCATTATTACGATCTTCAATCAAATTCTGGAAAATTGTCATTCTTGGTAGGTATTCATGCCTATACTTCCAGTAGATGGCGCCATGTCTCTGTAGAATCATTCATGGCTACAGTTTTTGGATAGTTTCACAAACAGAACTATTATTTATATGTATCTCAACTTCCCCCTTATTCCTATTCCACTACACTTTTTACTGGGATAGAAATGGCAATTATTTTTATTGATAATCCTCTTTTCAATGACAGAGAGGGTCAAGATCAGCTTCTTTTCCCAATTTTATTTGTATTCTGGCCACTTTGGAAGTTTGAGATCTTCAAAAGGCAAAGAATCACAAAATTTTAGATCAGAAAGGAATGTTTGGAATATTTAGTCCAGTTCTTGGATTTTGCGGCTAAAAGTTTTCAGGTATCATGAGAAAGATATTCTAGAACAGTGGAAAGAACATAGAAATTATCAAGAACCAGAATCTGAATCTTGTCTCTGCTACCTGTGTAAGTTTGAGAAAGACACTTTGGTTCATTGATTTAGCTCTAGAAGAGTCCTCGAGCTCAATTCCTTTATAAAGTTGCACTGACAGTAAGTGCCAGGTGTGTGCCAAACCTTTTTGCTTTCATATCCAACATTTTACATGAAACCATGATATTACCACTTTACCTCCTTGGGCTTCTTTTACATGATGTATAAAATGAAGGGGTGTCCTCAATGATTTCCAAGGTCTCTTTGAGCTCTAAATTAATAATCTTTTCATTCCCATTTCAATATTTAATCTACTCTACTATATACACTGTCTTTGGCCAGGACAGATGAATTGCTTTGCCTTGTGAATAATAGTATATTGTGAGACCAGCAATCAATTGATGATGTGATTTTTTCTCTCCCAAGAAAGCCATAACATCTTGGAGAAACTTCAGAAGGACTTCTCAAATAGAAAATTTCTGGTTACATGGAATTTTTCCCCATAAAAATTTGGTGACTTTCAAGGACCAATATATTTGGCAAGTCCAGGAGGTGATTATTGACTTGAAATGAGTATTTTTGTAAAAGTAAAGTATAAACATGTTTTCTTAATCTTTATTCCTTCCTGTTCTAACTCAGGAAATTAATTCAGCTTCTTGTATTTGTCCTCAAGCATGAGTTTCTACTAGATCTCCTTGACAAGGCAGGCAGTGGGTCTGTAGACATAAAAGCAGCTCCCTACATTCCATTTACTGACATCATGGAAACCAACCCATTCATAAAGGCAGATGGAAAATGGAAGGTTTTGGGAAGAAGTCCATTTTTGGACACAGAAGAAATTCCAGGAAATCCAAAGCACAGTTTTATTAGATTCATGTCTATGAATGATATTTATGGCTCTCAGTGGAGCCCAGGAGGAGATTGCCTATGAAAGGAAGTCATGGACTCTCAGAACATGCCCTAACTTTGGTACTGACTTGGTTTGGGGCTTAATTGTGGGATATTTGATCTATTATTTTACATCTCTGTTTTTCTTCATGCTCAGACTCCCCTTTCAGACCTTAATAAGCCCCTTTCAAAAGCAATCTTTCCTGTCTCCTTTGGTTCTCTATTTGCTCATTTATGACATGGTACTATGCAAAGAATAGTGACATGGTCAGAAGAGCCTAGACACTAGGCCTTAATAGCTGTATTATTTGGGACAATTAATTTTATCCCTTTGGTCCTCAGTTTCCTCATCAGTAAAAGGGGATTATTGAATTAGATGACTTTTAAGTTCCTTACAGTTCTAAATCTATAATCCCTAATAGAATGTAAGCTCCTTGAGAGCAAGAAATGTAACTTTTAAAAATTTTTACCTCAGGATTGCCTGGTACATAGTAGGTACTTAGTAAATATTTATTGAGTTATTGTTATTGCATTATTATTAAGATGATAATTTGTTGAAAAATTTATTTGTACTTAAACATAAGCTATCTAAAGATAGAATGATATTTAACCTAAGATGTAACTCAAATGGTGGGGGTTTCAGGATGTAATAATAATAATAACTGACATTTGTATAGCTAATTGAAGCAGTATAGTAATGTTATTAAGTACATGTGTGATTGGAAAAGAGAGAGAACAGTCATATAGTGAGGACAAGGTATATCTCCTGAATCTTTGGAGCACTGATCAATAGTTTGAAGGAATCTTAAAGATCTTCACATCCAATCCCCTAATTTTATAAATGAAGAAACTGAGACCCATAGAATTTGTGACTTGCTTAGAATCATACAGCTGTTAAGTATCTGAGTTGCATCTGAATTCAGCATTTTCTGACTCAATTTTCTGGTCAATGGGCCACCTAGCAACTATGTTACATCCATTCAATGTTAAAAGAACAAGATGGATTCTTTATGGTAAATTTATGGAAAAACATTGACAAGAATCACTTGAAGCGAATAAGTGTGGATGGATTTTGAACTGTGCTGTTGAATGAGATTAACAATTCTTTGAAGTACTGGAATTATTACACTGGTTTGTTTTGAGGACGAATTGACAGCAAGGCCAGATACAGAACATTTGGCCAAGTGAGCAAACACAGGCTACCAACAAAAAAAAAATCAACAATTAAAAGTGGTGACATCACATTTAAGTGAAGCCCTGTCAGAGACTTCTTCCTCACTGTCCACATCACTGAGTTAAACCCAAGGTATGTAAATACAAATAGTGCTGTCTCATGCTGTATATGATATTCAATCACAAGTCAGGTTGCTAGATGACTAACAGCCTTCTCATTTTCTGAGAATTCACAAATGGTTCTTTCAATCAGCTCTTAAAAACAAGCCTGATCAAAAGCAGTTCCTGGGGGAAGTGGGTGTATGTGTGGGTGTTTCTATGTGTGCATATGAATGTGGGGGATGATCACATTAGGGAATGAATTATAAATGTGATTTTATGGTATCAATGCACATGATAGCTATACTTGCTATATCTTATGTGATGCTTTCTATACTAACTATCCTGATTGAACTTTAGTTGTTCCTGTAATGTAATGTTTTTTTTGTGTGTGTGTGTTTTTTTTTGTTTGTTTTATTTTGTTTTAATGCAACTAGGAGTGGGACTAGAAGAAAGAAACAAGAACTTGAGTCCCCAAAACTCTTTCATATTTTGCATTGAGAGTTAGGAGAGAGCCATGGGAGTTGTTTTTAGCATGTTTCTGAGTGATAGAAATCTTCAAGGTCCCCCTGGAAACTCACTGGGGGCTATTAGTAATCATGATAATGGAACTAAAACAAAATGCTTTTGGGGAGAGTTTGCATCTAATTCCAATAGTCCAAAACTTTGGACAGAAGATTATAGCCAAAGGGAAAGAATGCAACTTTTATTTAGAAGGAATTTGTAAGTGATGAATATTTATAGTTGAATCAACTTTAGGAAAAACCCCAATTTTCTGAATTTTTTTTCCATTCAAGACAATGGATTTCATAAACAACTCCTCACTTAATAAAGAAGCAAAATATCTCAACAATGTTGCATGTGAATTTTTGGCATCTATATTCCCAGTACAGAGCTCTCTCTCTCTCTCTCTCTCTCTCCTCTTTCCCCCCCTCTTTCCTCTCCCTCTCTCCTTCTTTCTTTCTCCCTCCCTCCCTCCCTCCTTCCCCCCTCTCTCTCTCCTTTCTTTTTCCTTCCTTCCTTTCTCTCTCTCTTTCTTTCCTTCCTCTCTCTCTTTCCTCTCTCTTTTTCCTCTCTCTCTCCCTTGCTATGTATATACACATATATACGCATATGCATTTATTCATGTGATTTACATGTTGTTTCTCCCATTAGACCATGATTTTCTTGAAAATGGAACTGTTGGGGGCAGCTAGGTGGTGCAGTGGATAGAGCACCAGCCCTGAAGTCAGGAGGACCTGAGTTCAAATCTGGCCTCAGACATTTAACACTTCCTAGCTGTGTGACCCTGGGTAAGTCACTTAACCCCCAATTGCCTCAGCAACAACAACAACAAAAAAAGAATATGATGAAAATGGAACTGGTTTTTTTTTTGCCTTTCTTTGTATCCCCAGTGTATACCACCATGCCTGTATCATACTAAGTACTTAATAAATTCTATTTGACTAACTACATGTGAAAAACTTGTATCCCTTCTAGTGGGAGATCCATGGGAATTCATTTGACACTTAGCAGCTGAAAAGACTGAATCATGATTGGGCATACCAAGTATGTCTGTAGTGCTGTAACTTAGAATGTATTAGTCACCCAGGAGGAGGGAGGTAAGGTTGGGAGGAGGAAGAAGTTAAAATAAAGTTAAAATAAAATAAAATAAATTTCAATTAATAACTAAATCTTAAAAGATCATATTTTAAAAAATATAAAAAATAAGGAAAATAATATATAGAGTTGGGATAGAGGGAGAAAGAACTCAATATATGTTGAAAAAGCACTATTAAGTATTTATATGTTGAGGACTAGCAGTCTGTTGTGAGCTTAGAAGATGATCTAAATCAGGGTTTCTTTTTTTTTTTGCTTTTTGCTGAGGCAATTGAGGTTAAGTGACTTGCCCAGGGTCACACAGCTAGGGAATGTTATGTGTCTGAGACCAGATTTGAACTCAGGTCTTCCTGACTTCAGGGCTGGTGCTCTATCCACTGCAAAATCAGGGATTCTTAATCTGGGGTACATGAACTTGTTTGATAACTATATTCCAATATAATTATTTTCCTTTGCAATCCCATGCATTTTATTTCATTTTTTATGTTTAATTATTTTTTACATGGAGAATTTGAAAATATGTATTAAGCTTCCCTTTGAACATAAAACATCACCAATGCATTTTATTGTATGCATTTGAAACATCATTTTGAGAAAAGATCTGTAGAATTCACCAGGCTGTCTGAGTACATCTTTGTTCTAAGTTGTTTATAAATTATCTTACCAATGATCTAAAATGGAATATAACACAAGGAGGATTGGTAGGGCATTTGAGTTGGAAGGAACTTTAGATATAATTTGTTTCTTATTTAGAAGTATTGCATAGGTAGAATGCTGTTCTTGAAATTGGTCAGTTCTTGGGTTCAAATCACTCTTCTGTCTCTTACTAGCTGCTGTGACCAAAGTTGGGACAAATTTATTTGGTAAGAAGAAGAGAAATGAGACCTCAGAACATCTTTGCATTAATATTGATTCTGGGCATCTTGTTTTGGCTGGGGTTCAAATGTCACATGGACAATCTATTCTAGCAAGGTGGCCCTGGCCAGAAAGTAGGAGAAGAACACTCCAAAAGGGCTATGCTAGCAATGGAAGCCTAGTGGGGAAACATATTTCTTCACCCTAGGGCTTGTCCTTTCTCCCCTGGGAGTCTTCTGTTAACTTTGTACTACAGTAGAGAAAAAGGTATCTTCCAAGATGTTGACACCCATTAAATTGAAGGAAACTGCTCCCAGTCCCACTCCCTTTACACACATGCATACCATGATTGAACCTAGAGCAGAAACTGGTCTGGTGCTTAACTGTAGCTCTGTCTATGACCATGGACTCTCAATTTCATTATTATAAAAATGCTTACCCTACCTACATCACAAGGTTGTAGTGAGGAAAGAGATTTATGTTATCCATTGTGCTTTGTTTGAGTTTTGGTACCTATTTATGTTGTTTTCATTAACATAGCTCTAGTTAAGGCATACCTTATTCTTTTAAACCTCTTTTCTTTAATATTTATAATGTAAACTTTTGCATATACCTTTGAAGTTTCATATACATTGTTCCTTACATTGCAATAAAATCCCACTACTTTCAAATGCCAAAATTTAGTAAGTCATTTCTTAATCACTTGACATATTATTTACTTATAACTTTTTGGTACTACAAAAATGCTTTGACAAATTTTTTGAACAGATAGATATTTTCTTCCTGTATAATAACCTCTATAAATTGTAATCCAGAAATGGTAACTCTGAGTCAAATAGTAAAGGCAATTTTTGTAACTTTTATTATATAACTTGCTTTTCAAAATGGCAGTTTATAGCTCAACTTATAGGCAATTAAAATGTTTGTTTTCTCATAGTCTATTCACAATGAAAGAGACAATCTTCCATTTTATTCTTTTTTTTAATTATATGAAATTGAGAGTACTAAAATTGTTTTATTTATTTAAAGCACTGAAAGGATTTTATTTTTGTTTATATATCCATAATACCTAGTTCAATATTTGGCTCATAATAGGCATCTAATTAATCTTGTTGATTGGTTGTTTTCTTGGATGATCATAATTTATTATGATAAGTAATGCCAAAAATTAGTCTAAAATCATCTCTTTTTTTTGCCAAACTGCTTTTTGTTCAACTGTGAATTTCCTTTTTTCAGTAATTTGTGTTCTTGAATTTATATATTAAAAATATATGCATTTGTTTCAAAATCTTGCTGTCTAATCTATTCCCTTGGCAGATTGTTGTATTTTTTTAAAATCTAGTACCAAAGAGTTTTTGATAAGTATTGATTTATAACATAGTTTTATATCTGATAGTGCTATTGCACTTTCTTTCTTATCCTTTCTCTTATTTCCCTGGACATGCTTAACCTTTTGTTTTCCAAATGGATTCTATAACTCATGAATTCTTTATAAGAAAAAGACATCAAGCCTTTAACAAGATAAAATTGTTAGCACTCATTGCTTTTTGCTGTTGATAAAAGATATAATAAAACATGAGATGAAAGACACCTTAGAAATAATTCACTACAATTCTCTCATTTTATAGATGAAGTCATTGAATTTTAGATTAAGTGATTTTCTCAGGATTACCACTAGGCAGCTGTAGAACCAGGAAATGAAACCAGATCTTTCAATTCTTAGTCCAATGTTCTTTCCACTGCACAATAATGCTACCTTCTGTTTATAATCCATAGATTTTATAGACCTCCATTATGAGGTAAAATGGGCCCCATATGGCTGATGTGTTAAATCTAAAGAGGACAAGAGGGAGACATTGCTACACAGTAGTTGAATTGAAAATGATTTGGAGGTTTTATTAGTTTGCAAGTTCAGTATGAGCCAATAGAGCAGTATGGCAGCCAAAAAAGCAGATAAAAAACCTACTACTGCATTATTGAACTGAGCTCATAGAAGCATGCCATATATGAGTAGAGAGCTGGTTATTTCACTATATCCTTTCATAGTCAGACATCGATCGATCTGTCTATGTATCTATGTATCTATGTATCTATCCAATATTTAATTCTGGGTACTACATTTAGGAATAACATGAATCAGCAAAAGACTTCAGAAGAAGGGAGTCAGGATGAAGATAGTGTTGAGATCATTGCATAGGAAGGTGGATTGAAGGAATTAGAGATGGAGAAACTGCAAGAATAACATGATAGCTCTCAAGTATTAGAAGGACTGCTGTTTGAAAGGGACATTAAATGTTCCCCTTATAAGTGATTAGTGAAGTCATGAAAGTAAGTGGAGATAATGCAGAGGCAAAAGAAAGAAGATGGGAGATACCCCTACTTGGGCAATGGGAGGAAGAAGATAAACTAATGGAAAAGAGTAGTTAGTCTGATAGGAGAGTCAAGAGGAAACTTATTATTGAACACGACTGAGGAGAAGTCTAGGAGAAGGGTCTGGATAGTGGTGTCCAAAGTTAAAGAAAGGTTAAGAAGCATAAAAGTAATAAAGGATTTTTCATATTTAACCTCTATCAGATTGCTTGCTGTCTTGGAGAGGAGGAGGTAAGAAACAGAGGGAGAAAAATTTGGAACACAAAATCTTACAAAAGTATTGAGAGTTTTCTAAGAAGTATTATTACTGGAGTGAAGTGGTATTTTTTATATTTCTTTATCAAAAACTAAAATTCAAAATAAGGAAAAATCAAATTAGAAAAAGAAAGATAGAAAAAGAAAAAAATGTCATGTGCACAGTAGAACATAAGATAGATTCAAAATATGTAGCAATAATTTTCCATATCAAGAAAGCCTATATAATAATAGAAGACATTGCATTCATAACTTTGCTTCCTTGTAGATTTTTGTTTTCTATCATGTATTTTTTCTTTTTTTCTTCCTTTCCTCTCTACCCCCTCCCCAAGCAGGCTATCATTAAGCATGTAAACATATGTGTGTATATATATATATATATATTCACTCACACACATATCCATAATACGCACATAGATACACATACATTTAAAACCATATTAACATGGCTGACATGTGATGTACATTTCTCTCTCGACTGAATCTGAAGTGGTAACTTTTACTGCAAACAGATACTATTAAGAAAAGGGATCTTGAAACCAACTCCTTCCTCATCTAGCCTCAGAGAATCATTAGACCTGGAAGAGATGTTGGGAGTTATCTAGTCCAATTTGTTCATTTTATAGAAGAGACATTGAGTCTAGAAAGAGGATGGAATTTTCTTAAGATCATAGAAGAAGTTTGAGGTATTTAAAATGTCCCCCTCTCACCTTATAGCGTGACTCACTGCATTTTCAAGTCCATCATTTCACTCCATCCCAACTGCATCTGGTTCTAAATTGTGGGAAAATTTTGAAAAGCCAAATTGTCAAAACTTTGAGAAAAATGGGTCATACGCACACACACACACACACACACACACACACACACACACAAAACCTGCAGAAAATAAGGTATGATTTTCCTTTCTCTGCCTTTCTCTGGGTCAGACCCTGCTTCTTTGAAGCTTGGGGCACGGGAGAAGTCAGGCTCCCAAACTATCACACAGGGATGATTACCCTTCCCCCATAGATAGCAATGAGTGTTACAAAGCAGTTCTTCACTACTGGAAAACTGTTTTCCTGAAGTCAGGCTTCCCATATCACCCTCTTGGCTAGACTCATCCAACTGTGGCTTCTGTTTCCCCAAGGAATCTTGTGAGACAACTGTTTTTCAACACCTTCCCATCTCTACAGATGCTTGATCACCATGATTTTGATTGGACCCCAGCAAATTCTCAGCAACTGAATTGACATACTGATAGAAGATGCGGAAACATAGGTAACTTCAATACTACTGAACCAATTGTATTAATCAGATGACAGAAAACAAAGTCATCTTCATGGCTGTAAAACGGTTCAAAATCAGAAATTGGTGTGTTTTTCATCAGTGGAATGACATTTAAAAAGAGGCATTCACATATTCTCTTCTACTGTACCCTAAGATCCAATAGACTTTTCTAACTTGCAGGCGAAAATTTCCATATGTGTTGTCTCTCTCACTAGAATATGAACTTTTGGAGATCAGGGACTATTTTCTGTTTGTATCCCCCATGCTTAGCACATGCTTTGTATATAGTAGGGGCTCAATAAATGTTCATTCATTATTCTTTGGCCAATCCAGGGAGAGATGGAGTATATATACCTATCTGGAGATTAGAATTTGGATGATAAATATTGCCCCAGGATAAATGACAATGAGGAATTCAGAGAAACAATTGTGTAGAATTTGTCTACTTTCAGTGTTTCAGAAGTGTGTGAAAAGATTCTAATGAACTTACTCTTAGATATTGTTCAAAGATTCATAGTTTCATTGCTTCCCCCCCCCCACTAATTGAAATCTACCTGGATTTTATCAAAGAGACTGAAACTATGCTTTTAAAGTTGTTGTCAATCCTCTGTTTTTGAAGAAGACCAAAGATGACTTGTAAAATGTATTTAAGTGAGTAAGAATTGATCAAAGTAGTCAACTTTATACTCTTTTCTTGACTCAGCAAGGTACAGTGTCAGGACAAAAGAAAAGCCAATTGGTAATAGCCCAAGTTGCAATAGATGACCTTGGGGTCTTTAATTCCTGACCAAACTCTAAGCACACCACAATGCTTGCTTTAGCCACCTATATGGCTGTTGGAACAAATTGCTTTCATGCATTCCTCCTATTGGGGAAATGTCTTCACAAGCTTGGGCAGATAGACTAAACCAGGTTGAGGGTAAATGATAGGCTTCAAACCTATTGTTATAATTTTGGTTGCAAAGAACTAGAAAGAAAGTAGATGCCAATCTAAAAAATTCCACTAAATAAATGTAATGGGATTTTATTATGCCTTGGGAGATTGTGAATATAATAAATTTGGAGAAGCAAAGAAAAACATATGCAAACTGATGGAATGTGAATTGTCATATCAAAAAAAAAAACAAAAAAAACAAAAAACAAAAAACAAAAACAACCAATATATACAATGACTACAATTGTGCAAATGGAAAGAATAACCCCATGAGAATTGAAAATGATTGTTGAAAACTTATAAAGCTTGGTCTCAAAGAAGACATGAGAAGATACCTTCTTCAACTTCTTTGCTGAGATGGAGGTGTGATGTATGCTGCATGGGTATAGAACACTGCATATAATGTTAGATTTTTCTCAATGCATTACTTAGTTTTACTTTTTTTTTCTCTTTATTTTAAAAATTCTTTGTTGTTAAGATGACTTTCTAGAAAGGAGGAGGAAGAAAGATATATGGAGAAACCTAAGTGATAGAAAACCAGAAAACAATTAAAAGCTATTTTAGAAAAGAAAATGTATGATTTTTAAAGCGTCACTCCAAATTACAGTGGGAATAGCCTATCCCTTCTAGTTCTTCTCTCTCCCTTTCCTCCTTTATCCCTTAAAAAATCTGCCTTTTAATAATTTCTTTTAGCATAGATAGCTGCATAGTTGAGGAAAATTAGTTGGATTACTAGCAGTTTCTAGGAAATATATGAAGATAGAGAATACATACAGAAAAAGAAATGAATATAAGAGACTTTAAGGCTTATTTCAGGTGACATTTGCTTTCTGGGAAAAAGATACATTAAAGCTTTATTCTGTGGTTTGGCTCTAAACCTGAGATAATAATAATAAAATAAACCTTCTGCATAATTTATATAGGGGAAATATATAATGTGGTCCACCATTGAACTTCTGGCCAACTCTATTATCTTTGCTGCTACTCTCATGTGGTTTTTGAGCTTTCTCTAAGCACAGACAATCATAACTCTACTACTAGGAGGGAACTAATAGACCATTTAGTCTAATCCTCTTATTTTACAGATGAGGAAACTGAGACCCAGGCAGATTAAGTAACTTGACTAAAGTTAGAAAATTAGTAAAGGCAAAGAAAAGTTTCAAATTTGGATTTTCTAACTGCAAAAACTATTGTTCTTCCCAACATGGCACACTGAAAGATATAACTTCAGGCCTCATTGAACAACTTCCAGTTGTGATGGGTTCAAATTCTATAAAGTGGTCATAGTGTGTAGGCCAACAGGCAATCACTAATTAGTAGTAGATATGAATGGAAACCATGAGTATATGTGGCTTAGTGACAAATGGGAGCTCTAGTTTCAGAGTTTAAAGTCAACCCTGAGAATCACAGACTCCAATTTTTCTGTACAAATTCTCAATCTAGTAGGAGTGTCTAGGTGGACACTAGACTAAGATTTAGGTATCTTGATTCTAAAACATAATCATCTCTATAAATGCTATCTATTCCTTCACCTTTCTACTTACTTTTGACCCTGGAACTTGGGGCATTTGTCTGTTTAGTTTCTTCATTTTAATTCTAAGAGAAATTGATGGAATCCTCAAACATGGGTGCTCTAGCCATGGTGATCTTGGAGTTAGGGTTCCATCAGAGAAGCCTTGGAAAACCAGGGTACCAGGATACAAGTCCAGTGGGCTTTGGACTTAGAATTTAGTGGTGAACCTAACATCTCTCTCCTTTTCTCCCTTCTCCTCCTCAGAGACTGAGGTGGTAAAAGGGAAAATTATTCCTTCTAGGTATTAGGCATGATTCTTATATGTCTTGATATGATTTTGAAGTAACTATTTATTTGTAAAACCTACTTTGACTGTTAAGTGGTCATTTGGAACTGGGGTTCAGGTAACTCCTAAAATTGGGGAACACAATTTGCAAGGATTTAAATCAATATCAGAGACCAGGTACCCCCAAATTCCTTAAGGATATGGAAAAACCATGGAGGAGTGAAATGGAACATTTCTGGTCTTTAGACAGTAGAGCCCTGAATATCAGTGTTATACTTATAATACTAGAATTACCAAACATCTCTTGAAGTTCAAATGACTGAATGAAAAAGCTCTTATTAAGAATTATGTACCTGCTAGTATTTGTCCTTATGATTTAAAAAAGAACCAATGACATCAGAGAGTGATGTCTTGACTTGTGTGTGAATTGGATTAAAATGAGGCAATACTGCACAAAATCATCAATGATATTCTCTCTTACAGAGTAATCCAAATCCAGTGGCAAGACAAAAGTCAAAATGACTGAAAATGGCTGGGGCCATTTCTGGACCACTCTGGAGGTTCTCTCTCCTTGGATTCCCCCTTATCCAATCTCCTGACTTCGAAGCATGCTCCCATTCCCCCAACCCCTTATGGGGGAGTTGACTTTGCAATGGTGAGGGATACACGGATAGTTATCCCTAAGGAACACAAAGGACAGAAGAAGTGTATTTTTCCCTTGATCTTGGAGTTCCCCATTTAAAATAGATTGAAGTAGGGGAAGAGATCTTGGATAAGTATAAGGTTGAGGTAGAGTTTCAGACCTTAATTACAAGCTGCCCACATTCCTCCAAGATCTGGGGTTTCTGAAGTTGTTTGTTTCAGTTTATTTTAAATGATGTATGGTTAGAAGAGATGGGATAGGGAAGGAGAGAAGGATTTTTGTTTGTTTATTTTTTAATGACTTTATTTTCTACCTATCCCTATATTCTACTCTTTTGGGACCTTTGGTTTATACTTTCTCTGTCTTCCCAAGAGGCTTTTTGTGCTAAGATCTTTCCTTTTTGTGTGTATCTGTTCATTCTAACTTGTAAATAAAGAAAATACTATTCAAGATAAAAAACAACACCAAATGATTCTCATTCATCCATTCCACCAGGGGACGTCTTCCCATGCTTGGGATAGATATCCCCTAACTCACCAAAGATTTGAGGCCCATCAGTTACCCTCAACTTGGTTTATCCTGTGTGTCAAAATAGGGTGTGGCTGCTGTGCGTGGTACAGCTTCTTGGAGCCACAGGTGAGAGTTGGGTGACAGGTGGACACCAAAGATGGATAAACTCATAGCAGAAGTGTTAGTACTCCATGAATACCCCATACCTCCCAGAGTGTACTAGGCATTTAAGATACAAAAAACAAAAATCAAAACAAAAGAACTCCAAGACAAGTACCACCTCTCAAGAAGCTTGTATTTGAATACGGGAAAATAACATAGAGTAGAGAGTGGTGGTCAGAGAAGGGAAAAGTGAGAGGGAAACAGTTTGAGCAGAACCTTGGAAATATGGATGACAAACCCTTTCCTTTCCAGAAACAATGGTAGTATTTCTTGTTTGATGGATTGATGAGAAGAATATTCTATGACAGAGGATAGCAAATCATTTAGATAGCCTTTATTTACATATAAATTAGATTTTTTTTTTGCTTCTGAGCAAGCTATATTTTAAAACCCTCAGAGGAGCTGAATTTAGTCTTTTTTTTTTTTTAGCATGAATAAGTAGATTCTTAATTTATTTTCCTAGTAATCCTGATACACAGTGATTGAATTTTCTTAAAGTAACTCACACCTGAATTCAACCTTAACTCCCACTCCCTTACCCTGCTCCTCCTTGAAGGATGTCACATGTAATAAGCAATGATGATACAGAAATAAGAATGCTACCTGCCCACAGGGGCCCATAAATGAGGAAGACTAGCCTTATCCAGGTCATTCTCCTACAAGAAACAGCTATCTCAAGCACTGAGGCTGAATGGCCTCAGGGGAAGCCATTCACTCCCTATTCACTGTCCACAGAGGCTTAGGGGGAAAAAAGAAGCAAAATATAAAGGGCATTCCATTCCCAGGGCCTTCTGTGCTGCAGTGCCCGTGTATAAGATCTGACATATTCTGGCAAAACAATTTAGTTTGTGGAGAACTTCCTCCTGCTTTTTGGCACTACTATCATCCCATCTGAACTCTGCAAATCCCTCAATAATCAGTCAGCAATCTCAGGAATCTGTGACTGTCTCAATAAGTTAAGCTCCTCCATTAATTCAGATCTTCTGCAATTTGTGAAACAAAATGCTCAGGGAAGGAATTCAACCCTGGAATCTCAGACAGGAAATCAATAAAACAGACCTGTTTATCAAATTTGCCTGCTTATTCTGCTGTTCCACGGATTTGAATGGAAAAAACAAAAAACATGTGGGTGCTGGAAAAGTATAGCCAACTGAACTCAGTTATTGGTTAAAAGACTGACTGGATTCACAAAATGGACTTTTCATCTGGCTCCCACTGAGCAGTAAGAAAATTAGTAACCTGGCCACACATATACATATATGTATACATACACACAGATATACACACAATATATACAGTAGACTACTCCTGAAGAGTGTAAGATGGTACTAAGACCATATATTTATATATAAATGGACTTAATGTTCAGCTAGAATTTCAAGTTCTTCATGAAGTCAAGTTTTTTTCTTTAGTTATTAAGCTGTCAGCTGAGATTTATTCATGATTGGAAACTGAATTCATCCTTTCATTATACTGAATCATAAATCCAAGTCAAAGCTAAGGAAATCTCATCAGAATGAAGAAGGTATTGCAAAGAGAATCCTAACTGTGGTGGGCCACACTCAATTCTGTGCTGTGATGTGGTATCAATTAATCAACAAGCATTTATTAAGGTCTAACTATGTGCCAAGGCACTGTGCTAAGAGCTAGAAATACAAAGAAAAAGCAAAGATGATCCTGTCCTCAAGGAGCACATGTTCTAATGGTAAATACAACATGCACATAACTTATTATGTACAAGATTTTTACCGAGTAGGTGAAAGGTAACCTTAGTAAGGAACACTTACCGGGGGACTGGGAGGGAAAATCTTTTGAAGAAGGTAATATTTGAACTGAATATTGAAGGAGGTCAGGATTCTAAAAAGGGAAGTGAGAAGGGAAAGTATTCCAAGCAGAAGAGATAGCCATAGTCCTCATTTTGTCAATTTTCCCAATGTACTTTTCTAATTTAGTTCTAGAAATTAGAGGCAAGAAATTGGAAGATCTCATATGAAATCAAAATACTCTGTTTTTGTTGTGTCAGACATTCTTATCTGGCCAGGAATAATTTTTTGACCTTCAGTTATCTACTTAATTTCTTTAATGATTAGGAAGAGATTAATAAAACATTTAAAATCTCCCAATTAGAAATAAGGAATAGCCTGTATTCTGATATACACTAGTTTTCCAGGAATTATTATGTTATAGTGGAAAGGAGCTGGAGGCTCCTAGGTTTTAATCTTATTTCTGATGCTTACTAGCTATGTGACCCTTGGTGAATTACTTCAAATTCTTCATCTGCAAAATGGAAGTAATAATACCTGTGAAAAAATGATTAACTGATAATATTGGAGAGATCAAGGTTTTTTCCCTTTCTAGACCCTTATTCTCTACAAGGCCAAGCCAGGATCTGAGGGACATAGTTGAAAATGGGATTAGATTAACTTTCTCCACAATCTTGCTCAGACACCCCCTCACCCCCAAGTAAAGAAGACCTCTTCGTTCTATTCAGGTTTGAGTGGAGATAAATGTTTTGTCTAGGTTGCCCAAGGTAATTAGAATAGGTTCACCTTTAATTATAATATTCATTCTCTCAGTACATGTTAGCCAATCAGAGTTGAATGCCATACTCAGGAATACCCACTCTTCCCAGGGCATATACAAGTTGAATGGGATCATCTCCAGTCATCCTAATCTATATCTTGAAATTGGACCCAAATGGCTCTGGAGGAGAAAATGAGACTGGTGACTTTGCACAGCTCACTGTCGTTTAAATTCAATTCACATGTCATGGCAACATTTCATGATCCTCCATGAGAATGAAAGACAACCAACAACCTTTGTGAGCAGAGCTGCCCCAGAGTTTCACCTTCTCCTCCTTTCTCCTTTTTTCTTTTTTCCTCTTCTTTCTGCCTTGCTCCTTCCTCTTCCTTCCTCCTTCCTTCCTATGTAGAATAGCATACTCTTATCTGCCAGTACTCTGAAACTTCCAAAGATATCTTTGGGTTTAGATTGCTTTCTTAAAGACCATGTCTTATACCCAAATCACTCTGGCTTAACTTGATTGGCCAACAATAGGTCCCAGGGTCATTGTTTGAACCCTGATTGATTCAGAGGGAACTTAAATTAAATAGCAATTATTTCTATTTTGGTCAGAAAACCTGAGGTTCTTTCCCTCCCAGATTGTTTTTTTTTTTTTGTTTTGTTTTTTGACTAGGTAAAAGATACCATTTTTTTGCCTCAATTCTTGCATTGCCTTAATCAGGGAATAGGTGTTGTCTCCTTAAATTGAGACCTGTTGAAGACTTTAGCTGGAAAAGGCCAAGTTTCCCATTGTACCCTTCCTGTCTTCCTTATCTATATCTTGCCACTAGATCCAGATAGTTCTGGAGGAGAGAGTGAGGCTGGTGATTTTGCATAGCTCTCTACCTAAATCCAACTCATTTATCTTGAAGGAAAGGGCCCCACATGTGCAAAAATGTTTGTGGCAGCCCTTTTTGTAGTGGCTAGAAACTAGAAACTGAATGGATGCCCATCAATTGGAGAATGGCTGAATAAATTATGGGATATGATTGTTATGGAATATTATTGCTCTGTAAGAAACGACCAGTAGGACGATTTCAGAGAGGCCTGGAGAGACTTGCATGAACTTATGCTGAGTGAAATGAGCAGAACCAGGAGATCATTATACACGGCAACAACAATACAATATGATGATCAATTCTGATGGACATGGCTCTCTTCAACAATGAAATGTTTCAAACCAGTTCCAATTGTTCAGTGAAGAAAGCCATATACACCCAGAGAGAGGGATATGAGATGTGGACCACAACATAACATTTTCATGCTCCTTATTGATATTTGCTTGCATTATGTTTCCCTTCTCAGATTTTTTTCTTGTAGATATGATTTTTCTTGCACAGCAAGATAAGTGTGAAAATATGCATACGTATATTCGATTTGTTGAGTATTTTTAACATAATTAACATGTGGACTTCCTGCTACCTAGGGGAGGGGTGGGGGATTGGGGGGAAAAATGTGTAACAGAAAGCTTTGTAAAGGTTGATGTTGAAAAATTACCCATACATATGTTTTGCAAACAAAAAGCTTTAATGAAAAAAAAAATCCAACTCATTTGCACATCACCTCCCTGATGCCATGGTCCTCTTTGAGAATGAAGTACAAGCAAGTGTTGTGTGTTCTATGAGGGGTCTTTGTCATTCAGGTGTGTCACTGACTCTTTATTATTTTTTGCTGGCATAATTAATGAAATGCTTAATTATTCAGAACTATGTTTCTCAAAATTTTTTTAATATTACATCTGTGTTATTAATCTGCCACATAGAGTTGTGAGGGACTTAGTGTATATGAAGCCCTGTAGCTCATGTATTTCCCCAAAGAGATCTGAGAATCATAGAGGTTTCAGGGACTTCAAGTTCATCTAATCTAACCATTTCCTTTTATTGATGAGGAAATTTGAGTTGCAGGAATGGTGTAACCTGTTCAAGGTCCCATAGGTGTTGAATGTGGAGGTAGAATTTGAATCAAGGTTCTCTAACTCTAATGCCAATTTTTTTCTACTGTATCACATAGACTTCCCCAAAGTACTTAATGAATGTTAGATATTTTTATACATTAATCTAAAGTAAAATACCAGTCTGAGGGTTAGGAGAACTTATCAGTTTCCAATATGCAGATATACTAGAGTTATAAATAGGGTGGGTCTACCAGGGTTTTACCCAAGACTAAGGCAATAAGTGGACACTGATAATACCTTCCCAGGAACACTTCTTCTTTGACTACTAGACACCTTAGGGATTGAAAATCTCATCTTATTGCATGCCTCCTTTTCCTTCCACAGCTCTCTAAATCTCAAGATATCCTGGGGCATTTTTCTGTCCCCCTGGACTTTATACAAACTGTCTACACTCCTTCTGCTCCACTGACCCCCTCTTACCCAGGGGTAGTAATTACTAGTAAAGGCTCTGAACTAAAGCTTTGCTTCTCTAAAATAGTAATATATTTGTAAAGTATTTTACTAATCAAAAGATGCTTTCCTTCTGTAAGGTGAGCAGTACATTATAATACTTACTTGACATAAGAAAGCTGAGGATTAGTAGAATGAAGTAACTGGGACAAGAGTTCATAGTATTTCGGAAATTTCTAATTTATTTCATATATGTTAAGTTCTAAGTAAAGGGAAAAAGTAAATTAATAAAAAAAGTAAGTGTTGATGCTTGACTCTGAGATGTCACTTGCAATAGCTGAGTAAGGAGAGAGCATTGAACACACAATCTAAGGATCATGCAGGAACTGGAAGGCTTAAGATTCAAGGAAGCTTTGCACCTGAGTCTCTCCATATTTCATTTGGGAACTTGGGCTGGCTATAGGAGGAAGCTACTTTGTTCTGGGACAAATGGAAATTGACCCAGACTAGTACTATTACTAGTACTATTACTATTACTAGTACTTAGGGGAAATAGAAAATGGAAGTTATTTGATCAGAGGTCTTCTCACCTCTGGAAGTTAAAAAAAAATTTTAAAAAAGCGTTTCAGTAAAACTAACCAATACATCAGCTGAGTTATACTCCTCCACCCTGAATTCTGTAAAGAAAGAAGGGAGGCCCATTTTATCTTCTCATCTCCATGGCCAAATTTGGCCACTATAACTATACAATGCTAGAATAATTTTATTTTATTCTATTTTTGGTTTTTTTCCATTTAAATGGAAGATACTTCCTTGATAGTGAAATATTTATAATCACATTAAAATGAGCATAGATGGGAATTGTAAATGAAGTGACCTTTTTTTAGCCTTCGATTACAACTGTGAATCCTATTTATTTATTCTTCACGTGAAACAGACTTGCAAGATCAGTCATTCAGTCAATTCTGAATTCCTTATTGATGAATGAAAATGTTGATGGAACATCTGGGAGCACATTCTTCTAGCATAGAAACAAGCCTGGTTATATTCACTGTGGGGTAAGCCTAGTAAGTCCAGAGGTTAATAGCAAAACTGAAAATGTTGTTTCTAAGAAGGCTGGACACAGCTCTTGGTTTCACTTTGCCCTGGGTAATGCCCATCACATTTAATTTCCCTCTGGAGAAGTAGGGCTTGTCTGCTCCTTCCTGTAATCATGATTGAGCTGCTAGGGAGCAGATGTGCTGGGGGCACTTCAACATCTTCAGTTCTGCACTATCTTGGCAGTGGAGGCAGGAAAATTAGGTCACTTGATATTAGTCCTGTTGTCTTTATCTGTCCCAGAACAGTTGGTACTAGAAAGTAATAAAGGCAAGAAATGCCAAATGATTTCAATAGTTGTAAATACTCTATTTAAATGGCAATTTTAGACATAGTAATAGAGGGATGAGAATCTGTAGGAGTTTATTCAGTAAAAGCAGAGAATAGTTTTTATGACAGCATTTTATATATTTGAACAGATGATTTTAACTTTGCAAAATGTACATTCAATTTTAATCACTTTGAAACCTTGGTCTCATGAAGGACTTTCTTTAACTTACAAGTATTTATACACACTAAAATAATAATCTTAATTTTTTTTGTCGACTCCATCATCAGCATTCTTTACTACATGACTTGCCTGTTGTGAGTGATTATCTTTTTAGTATCATTTCTCATAGTGAGAAAGAAAGACAACAGATGGACACAAAAGTGCTACACTGGTACCCACAGGATACTAAAAAATTAAAAGAAAAAAAAAGAAAGAAAAGCAAAGAAAAAAGAAAAGAAAAAAAAGAACTTTTCTAGTACACTGGGTAAATTCTCTTCGGAAGATTTTTGGGCAACAACAATAGCAAACTTGGTTTCGAATCACAGAAGAAAACACAGGAGGCTCACAATCTGGTTTGATGGAGTGAGGTGTCAGGAGGATGGGATGCTGAGGGAAAAGGAAAGATTGTTGCAGCTGTTGCCACATATATGGCAAGATTCCTTCTCTGCCTCTTGCTCTTGAAGGAATGGCTAAGCAGGGTGAGATGAGTGTTTCCAGTTCTGCAGATAAATTTAGTGTGCCAGGAGGGCTAGGTATTTGAAACATTCAAATTTAAGTTGGTCTCCGTATTGTGAATACAGCAGTATTGAAAGAGAGACAGTGGGCACGATGAGTATACTTTTTGGATGCACATTCAGCATCAGGAATTGTGGAAACAGAGAGCTCTCAGCATCAGTGGGGCTTGCTATGGAGCTAGTTTCCTTGTATTATTACCATGGTGTATGGGAGTTATGTGCATGGAGCAGAGTTTATAGTCTGAATGAGAGCATCCTGCAGTATGCAATGCTTAGCACAGTTCCTGGTATATTGTATCTCCTTTATAAATACTTACTAATTGACTTGAAGCATATATCAGCATGGAATAACCCATAATGATTGTGAGCACTGATTCTATCTATGTAAGTGCAGAGTAGCTGAATCGTGAGAATCACAGAACTATTTCACCTCCAGGTTTCTCTTGATTAAAGAAAAAGCCTAGTTGTGGGGGAGAGCCCAGGCAAGTTAGCAGTCACATTAACAACACCGTGGAGATGGCACCCACTCCCCTGTCACCTTAAATTGTTGGTGGGGGTGGAACAATGCCTCAGGTAGCAGCATAGTCGGCAGCTGTAGGTATTCGTTGCTTTTTTGTTGAGTTGTTGAGTTTTGTTTCGTGATTCCATTTGGAGTTTTCTTGGCAAGGATACTGAAGTGGTTTGCCATTTCCTTCTCTAAATCATTTGACAGATGAAGAAACTGAGGGAAACAGGGTAAAGTGACTTGCACAAGGCCACATAGCTAGTAAGTACCTGAGGCCAGATCTGAACTCAGGAAAAGGAATCTTCTTGACTCCAGATCTGGCACTCTATCTACTGAACCACTTAGCTGCCCCATTCATTGCCATAGTTGTAGTTTAATAACATGACTTGGTGCAATAGATACTCACTGATTCCCTCCCTCCCCACCACAATTTTTTTAAACATATACATTAGATATATTATGGGGAAATTATCAGCTTGTTTTTAGGATTCAGTTTCATGCTGAGAAGGGATGTCAGAGTCCATTTATTGAAGAAAAAACCCTTACTGGACAGAACCTCTAAATTCAAGACTTCACTTCATTTTCTTCTTTTTAAAATAGCTTTTTATTTTCAAAATATATACAAAGATAGTTTTCAATATTTATCCTTGCAAAGCCTTGTGTTCCAAATTTTTCTCTCTTCCTTCCCTCTACCCCCTCTTGGATTACAACAAGTAATCCAATATATGTTAAACATGTGCTATTCTATACATATTTCTACATTTATCATACTGCACAAGAAAAATCAGATCAAAAAAGGAAAAAAATAAGCAAGCAAACAAAAAAGGTGAAAATGCTGTGTTGTCCACATTCAGTCCTCACAATCCTCTCTCTGGATGCAGATGGCTCTCTTCATCACAAAAGACTTCATTTCAAGTGGTCACACATCAACAAGAAAGGAGATTGAATGGTTGGCCTTCAGATCTATTCAGTTTTGTAAGGGAAAAGTCTGGAGAAAGAAGAGTGGGGAGAATTCAACCTCAAAATGTAAACCTGTTTGTTTAGCAGAGGATGGGAGATCAGCAGATACTTAATGCCTTAAACAAAGAAGCCATCCTCCCATGTTATTATGCAATTCCCTTTCTCTCAGATATGGAGAGACAGACAGGGTTGATCTCCTTTCAAGAAGAAAAGATTATGAAGCAAGTCTTGGAATTGAGAGTGTGGGGAAGAGTGTGATCAGCCAAAAGGCATTTACTCCGTGTTCTTTACGTGCCAAGCACTGTGTTATCATGGAATACAAGGGACAGGTTTGTGAAATTGTTCACAGTTATAGCCCCTGATAAGCCTCCTTGCTGCTCCTTTAGTTTCCCCTTTCTATACCATAATATCCCCAAATGCCAACAGTAATAGTATGGTACAGACATAGCAACATGGTTCAGTTTCTAAGACATAAAGGGTTTTCAATAAATATTTGTTTAATTGAATTCAATAAATGTTTAGGGGAATCAAAGAAAGGAAACCATCACTGAGGAAAGGCTTTAAAAAGGAGGTGAATCTTGAATTAAGCTTCAAAGGAAATGTAGGATTTGGCTAAGTCCAGAAAAAGGAGTAAAGATGGAGATTAAAGAGACTTATCTAAGGCACTATAAGGAGACATGGTGTTAAACCCTGCCATTAGGACTGGAAAATTAAATTTAAAAAAAGAGCTCAGGAAAAACCTTGGAGCTCTGATCATCTTTACATACCATTGTGTCATAAACTCCAGGTACATTATCTCGATCCTTGCTAGGATAATTCCCCCTCCGTTATTGCCCCTCACCTTGATGTCTCCTGCCCTCGATTTTCTTATTTTGACCCCTACCCTGTCAGGATTAAGTTATGATCTTTTCCTGGAATTATAACTTGTCTGTTCTCTCAGTGTCCTTGCCCTCCCCACCCCCCCCTTATTTGCCTTTGTTTCCCCTATAAGATTTTATACTCTGGTTATGTATTCTGTTTATATTCCCTAGTTAGCTAAAACCCTATATAAGTTTCTTGCCTCGGTTTATTGGGGCTGAATACTTTGGGCAAGAGTTCCATCTGGTTGGCTAGCTTAAACTCTACATTAAAGATTAAAAGACAATCTCTTGCTTGCCTCAGTTTCTCTGGTATTACAATGGTTAGGTGAAGTAGCAGGCACATGTAGTGGGCTATGGGAACTAGAAAGGGATCATGTTGTACAAGATGGGACCTTCCTCCAAGGCTCAGCTAAAATTCCACTTTCAAGAAGCCTTTTCAAATCTCCCTTCATGCTAGTATTAGACTGACCCATCCTCTGGGATTCCAGATCTCTAAAGAATCTGTGCCATCATCAGAGAAGCTATTTCTTCCAGAGAATATGCTCATAACTCATCTATACCATACTTGCCCATCTGAATAAATTATTTTCCCTGCTCCAAACTAATTGAATTCAGTCTTCTTTCCTTGCTGGTCTTCACAGAAGACATTCTATCTTCCAACTAGGAGCATTTTCACTGTCTGATCTCCTGCCTGGAGTTATCTCCCTCCTGATCTCCTTGGCCTTCTTCCAGTACCAACTAAACTCCTGCCTTCTGATCCATCTTAATTCCAGTGCCTTCCCTCTGGTAATTATCTCCAACTGATCCTGTTTATATATTTTTGAAAACAATTCTTTTTGAGTTTCCACCATGAACTCCCTAAGAGTTGGGACTCTGTTTTTTTTTTTTTTTTTGGTTTGTTTGTTTGTTTGTTTGTTTTTTTTTTTGTATCCCTAGTGCTTAACACAGTGCCTGGCACACAGAAGGGGATTAATAAATGCTTATTGACTGAGTCTGGGCTCTCAGTCTCTGTTTTCTCATTAGTAAAAGAAGAATAGAACATACCTCACAAGGTTGTTATAAAGATCAAATGGGATAATATATGTAAAATGCTTTGTAAATTTTAAAGGGCTATATAAATGCTAATTATTATTTATGAGCACATGGATTTGGGAAGAAATTTTAAATTCAGTATAAAGATGCAAATCTATCAAAGTGACATTTATAAATTGTGATATAATTTTTAAAAAATGATTGATATAGCTTGTTTTTATATCACCTGTTTTTTATAGCATATTTCTACCATTTTCCCATCCAAAAGTCACCTATTAGAACAAAAAATAAAAAAGAATAAAGCTCAGCAAAAGTAAACAGCTCCTCAAAAACATTTAACATGATGTGCAATGTTCTACACTCATAGTTTCTCTGCCTCTGCAAATAAAAGGTAGGAAAGCATCTTTTCATCTCCTTTTATTATCATTATAATTTCATAGCATTCTGTTTTGATTATTTTGTTGTTATTTTTCCATTTACATTGCTATGAAAATATAATTATTAAAAACAAACCTAAAGATGGCTTGCTGGATGAGGGTGAAGGATATATTTAGAAATGATGGAAAAAGCCAAAAATGTCAACAAAAATAAGATAAAATGAAAAGTAACCTTAAAGATATGAAACACATAAGCATCTCTGTAAATAAGATAAAATTAGACAAACTATTCTGTGCTTATTTGACTTATTTTGATTTGAAGTTAGTGTATATGCAATCTTCTTAAAGAAATAGAGGCAAGATAAGAGTGGAAATATGTATACATATATTTGACTTGTCAAATATTTTAACATAATTAACATGTAGTGGACTTCCTGCCATCTAAGGCAGGGGAGGTGACTAGGGGGGAAAATTTGTAATGGAAAGCTTTGTAAGGGTCAATGTTGAAGAATTACCCATACATAGGTTTTGCAAATAAAAAGCTTTAATGAAAAAAAAAATCTTCCTAGAAAAAACAAAGTAGTCAGAGGAAAGGGGATTTAAGAACCAAAGAGGGCTGGCACAAGCCAAGAAATGAAAGAATATAAATGAATGTCAGAGCCCTTTTTGTCCCGTAGTCTTACCTATTACTTCTATTCTGTCATAACTAAAAGGGAATCACTGACAAGTGGCCTTCTAGCCTTTGTCAGAAGATCCCCAATGAAGGAAAACTTACCAACTCACAAGACAGCCTATTCTACTTTTGCAAAGTTCTACTTATTGGACCCCATATCAAGCCTAACCCCTCGGCTTCTTTGTGGCTTCCATTCATTATTCCCACTTTCCAGTCTCTTCCAAAAGACAATCTTTCAGAGACTTATGGAAGGCTCTCAGATACTTTCCTCCTCTCCCTTTCTCTTTGTTATGCTAAACTTTCCTAGTTCCTTCAACTGCTGGAGCCCAATGATCTACATCATCTTGTTTGTCTTCTTAATGCTCTTTTGTTTATTGATAAGCACATTGATTTGCTAATTCCTAAAATATTATGTTCAGAACTGATTATGATACTACAAATATAGTATGACTCAAATACAACAGGGCTATTATTTTTCTATTGTTTTCAACTTTACATGGCCTCAATTGAGTGTTTTCTTGGCAGAAATACTGGAGCGGTTCGTCATTTCCTTATCCAACCCATTTCATAGCTGAGGAATCTAGGCAAACAGTGTTAAGTTACCTGCTCAGGGTCACATGACCAGTAAGTGTCTGAGGCTGGATTTGAACTCAATAAAGATGAGTTTTTCTTCTTCCAAGCCCAAACTCCATTCACTCTGCCACCTAGCTATCCCACAGCTGGCTTACCACTTTCTCATTCTCTGATTCTAAGAGAATTCCATGATTCTAAGAAAATCATAAAGATACAGTCTAAGATAGAATTAGGTTTTTTTTTTTTGTTTGTTTGTTTGCCATGTCTCTCATTAAACTACTAAAATCCCCAAATCTTTCCCAGAAATATTGTTACTTAACTATGCTCTCATACTTGCTTCTGATTATTTAACTGTTTAAAAAATACATAAAAAATAATGTACTTTAATATAAAGAGACTATAGAATATTGTTGAAAAGTCACAATTAACTAAAAGTCCCATGAAGTATTCTTAATTTTAGGTTAACTTAATATTTTGATAATTGTATTTCAGTATAAATGATTTTCTTTGTAATCCTATATATTTTATTTTATATATTTCAAAATCTTTTTTCTGAGTAAGATTCATAGGCTTCACCAGATTGGCATATTCAGATTAAAATCTCTAGGTGATGAATGATTTAAATAAAATCTTGGAAAGAGATCTTCAATGGAAGAATCCTAGGAATCTGTGCCTGGTCTTGTGCCATTTAACATTTTAAAAAAAATCAATACTTAGACAAAGAAATAAATCTGTCATTGGCAGATGATACTAAACTGGGTGGCAAATGAGGTGGCAAAATCAGAAATTACACATGATATAAAGAAAAACTTTCTGAAAATTAGAATTACCCAAAAATATAATGAGTAGCTTAGAGAGCTAGGAAGTTCTTCCTCATTAGTAGTACTTCAACTTTTGGGTGATGTTGTGGGTCTCTCCATTCTTGACTGGGTACAAATTGGAACAGATGGCTTCTGACAGAGGTCCCTTCCATTTCTGAGACTTGGTGGTAAAGTACTGGCCCTGAAGTCAGGAGATCCTGAATTCAAATGGGGCTTCAGATATTTGACACTTATTAGCTGTCTGACATTGGACAAGTTATATAACCCTTGAGAGAAAGAGAGAGAGAGACACAGACAGAGAGACAGAGATTCAGTGATAACAGCTCTGGAAATTAGCTATCATTGCTAGATATTATCAAAAATTTTCCTGAGATTTAGGGGACAATGGCCAGCTTGATCATTTGCAGAGCAGAGATCATTTTATATCAATTTGTAGTTGGGCATCTTTAAAGGAATCCTTTAAGGAATTTAAAGAAACTGGAAGGGGCAGCTAGATGGTGCAGTGGATAGAGCACCAGCCCTGAAGTCAGGCAGTCCTGATTTCCGATCTGACCTCAGACACGTAACACTTCCTAGTTGTGTGACTCTGGGCAAGTCACTTAATCCCAATTGCCTCAGCAAAAAACAAACAAACAAAAAACTAGAGTACTCTTGTATAAAGCTTCATTAGACTGTAAGCATCTTGAGGACAGGGATTATCCTTTGGCTATTTTTGTTTTTCATGCCCAGTATGCTTTGCATAGTTCCTGGCACATAGTAGGCTTTAATTAAATCTTTATTGATTGATTGAAGTTGTAGTATCTGTGGCCATTTCTCTGAAGGCAGTAAATTGAGTGTGGAAACTAAATAAATGCTGCTGATTGTCTTCAGCACTAAAAGGAAATTTCATTCTTTTTGGAGTGCTTTCTGGGCTCCATTGTCAGCTGATTTTGGGTGAGGGAAGGTTCACATTTTTTGAGAACATGGAATCCTCCTATAAACCTAGGACCATTAGTAAAGATGTTGGCAGGTTTTTTTTTTTTTTTCCTTTCTTCTCTGTATTTGCAATTACAATATCCTGGGGAAAAATTTTTTTAAATACAAACTAGGGGAATTTCCAGTCTTTTCTCCAAAAGAATTCCTTAAGAATTATTTGTTTAACTGTAGTTTGCTTGATTTGTGATGACATCACCTATGACCTCTTATCTGCTTCATGATGAGATATTTTCCTCAACTCCAGCAAAATATTTTGGCTGTATGAAGATTATGCTACTGTTTTGCACAAGGGCTGGGAAACAAAGCCCTGTGAAAATCCAGGGGATATGGATGGAACCCAAGTGTAATAAGATTTTACTTAATGGTTTCTATCTACTTATTGGTATTCTATCCACTAGATCCTTATTTCTGAATTGGAAATATACATACATATATGTGTATGCATGTATGTGTGTGTGTGTGTGTGTGTGTGTGTGTGTGTGTGTGTGTGTAAAGAGCAGCTAAGTGGTGTAGTTGATCGGTGGATAGACTACCAAACCTGGAGTCAGGAAGATGCAAGTTCAAATTCAGCATCAGACACTTACTAGCTATGCGACCCTGGGCAAATTACTTCACTCAGTTCTTCATCAGTAAAATGGGGACCTACTTGAGAAGGAAATGGTAAAGGACTCTACTGCTAGGCAAAGTCCATAGGGTCACATGGAGTTGGACACAACTGAATGTTTGAACAATAACCTGTATATATGTATATGTTGTTAAAATATTTTTTGGTCTTGTCCAACTCTCCATGAGCTTCTTTAGGGTTTTCTTGGTAAAGATACTGGAGTGCTTTGCCATTTTATAGCTGAGAAAGCTTAGATAAGTAAAATTAAATGATTTGCCCAGAGTCACACATCTAGTTTCTGAAGCCAGGGTTGAACTCATGAAGATGAATCTTCCTCACTCCAAGTCCAATACTCTGTTTTGCCACTTAACTGCCCCAATGTGTGTGTGTATATCGGTATATATGCACACACATACTTAACTATGTGTATACACATATGTATATGTATGTAGGAGCGTATGTATGTGTGTATGCTGCTGTTAGGAGGATACATACTTGTCTGAGGAATACAGCCCTCTGTATTTTGTTAAGGGCTAGAGATAAGAAAAAAAAAGCTTCTGCCCTTAGGAAGCTTATATTTTAATTAAAAACACAAATATATAGGTAATAATTAAAAAATTAAATTATTTTAAAAATAATGTTCCTTCCTCCCCCCCAAAAAAACCAATTCAACAAGATACTGACGGAATAGATGGAGAGAAAGGAGACAAGGAAATATCAGAGATCTTCCTAGAGAAAGGTACATGCAAATGCAGTATAGAATTTTAAAAGTTGAAGGTGCCCATTCAAACTTTTCAAATAGTCTTAAAATAATAGTGCCAAATCATTCCATATGAATTGTGTATGTACCTTTGTTTGTGTGTGTGTGTGTGTGATATTTATTGGTTTGACCAAAAAAAGAAAAAAATCAAGAAAATAAATGATGCCTGTTGTCTGGATATAATATACATTTAACATAATATAATACAATGTAATATAATATAACATAATATAATATAATATAATATTATATGAGTAGATGTAGTTAAATGAGCAAATATAAAGCTCATTCATCTGTAAACAGACACTGCAAACAGACAATGAGTTGTGCCAGTTGCTGAACAGAGGAAGAGAGCAGCTCAGATGCTTTTCAGTAATTTTTAATGGCCACAGACTTTTTCCTGAAACAAAGATATTTTTAATAGTGATATTCTATTAGAGTAATTTTATGGCTGCAATTCACAGAATACCAGTTTTGAAAAAATTAAAAATAATTTATCATCCAGAAGAGAGGTGAGTAGAAATCATGAGCAGATTGTTCCTCTTTAAAAACAAAGAATTATAAAGAATGTGTAATTACAAAGAAATGTGTAATCAAAAAAGGAAATGGTCGTCATATGGCAACATGAAGCAGGAATAACTTCTGTGTTCCATTGGTATCTTCAAAATGTCAATAGGAGTTAGAGAACCTCTCAGACATTATCTAGACCTCTCCTTGTAAACTTGTGGGAGAATAGAAATGAAAGCTAGAAAGGACATACAGATCTGAATGAGTTAGGGTTTGCATAATTGGATGGAACATTGAAATTGATGTAAGAAATCCATTGAAGTATTTGAGAGTTGATGCTTTTCAAAATCCATGTTAAAATTGAGTTTCTTCAGTTGGAGAATGGATGAATACGTTATGGCATACGAATGTTATAGAATAATATTGTTCCATAAAAAACAACCAGCAGGATGATTTCAGAGAGGCCTGGAGAGACTTGCATGAACTGATGCTGAGTGAAATGAGCAGAACCAGGAGATCATTATACACGGCAACAAGAAGATTATACAATGATAAATTCTAACGAACATGGCTCTTTTCAACAATGATATGATTCAGGCCATTTTCAATAATCTTGTGATGAAGAGAGCCATTTACACCCAGAGAAAGGACTGTGGATCACAACATAATATTTTCATGCTTTTTATTGTTGTTTGCTTGCATTTTATTTTCTTTCTAATTTTTTCCTTTTTGATATGATATCATATCTTATGCCCCAAGATAATATGTGTGTGTATATATACATATATATATATATATATATATTAGATTTAGCATAGTTTTTTTTTTTACCATGTTTAACATGTATTGGATTACTTACCAACTAGGGGAGGGGGTGAGGGGAAGTGGAAGAAAAATGGAAACACAAGGTTTTGCAAGGGTCAATGTTGAAAATTATCCATGCATATGTTTTGAAAATAAAAAAGCTTTAATAAAAACAAAATTGAGTTTCTTCATGCCACTTGGGGGATATTGCAATGAGTAGTTTTAGTTAGTTGCTCTTATCTAAGACCTCTATTTGGATTCCAAGATAAAATGCCACTTTTCTAATGTTAACTTAAAGAAAATAAAAACTAGCAATAGCACACGTGTTTTGCCACTGGGGCTACATCAGTTCGGTTTTAAAGAGTATCCTTATGTAAACTTTTTTCCTCCCCCAGTGTCTTACCTAGAGTTCTGTAAATAGTTCGCATTTAATAAACATTTGCCAAATTATAGCAAGTACATAACAGCCAATGCTGGAAAGTTGGGGAGGGGTGTGTGTGTTAATAGTTCAGAGCTGAACTTGAAAGTTGATGTTGACTTAAGGGATAGTGAAGGTTATCGACCTAAACTAACCAGTATTATCTTTCTTAGCTGTAAACTGCAAGCTTACATCAGCCAGGCCATAGCCTTTTATTTATTTGCTTTGAGATTGGGCACATGCCGATCTTCAGTTTCGGATTGTTCTATCCCAGCATTACTTTTACAACTCAACACTTTTCCATGAAACCCCAAGATAACTGGCAATCATTTTCTGATGCAATATTGGCAACTATCCTAATACAATGGCCTTAAAAAATTTTCTGTGTACAGAAAATTTGGTTTCTCAGGAAGAAATACCTTGAAACTTAAAGCAATACTTTAATGCCCTTAAGTGATGTTTTTGTTATTAAAAATGAGGAATAGTATGTATAGAATAATTTTATATATGTGTGTATATGTGTGTACATATACCTAATTATATCTAATGATAGCCATCATTAGGGCAGAGTAAAAGGAAGGGAAGAAAAAAAGGGAAAAAAAGAAATTTACATAATAAGTTTATTATATATTTTAAAAGAACAGCAAATTGTACATAATAGATTAGCAGCTTCATGTCCAATCATCTTTTTATTACAATTTGTATGGGAATACTCATTTTATTCCACAAATTAACAGATAGAATAAATAAAAAATAAAAATAAAAAGCAACACATTGATCAACTAAATGATAGTTTTTTAAATAAAAAAATTAGAAATAGGTTTCTCTGTATGTAGGTTCATAGGATCTTAGTTCTGAAACTGGAGGTCTAACAGTTAACCCCTTCATTTCATAGATGAAGCTAAAGTCTCACCCAGAAACACACAGCTCATTAGTGTCTAAGGCAGGTGAAAAAGCCACCTCTAGGTACATCTCAAAATAAGATATGCTTTTGTTTTAAATATAAGACCTGTGATTTCACTGATATAAGGAATTCTTAGGTGAGAAAATTCCCTTTATCAGTGCAGGTTGCCACCTTCTATTCAAATTATAGTCTTAGAGAATTAACCAAAATATTGAGAAACTAAGTTATTTACCCTAGGTCATACAGTGTGAGTGGTAGGGCTTGAACCCAGCTCTTACTGGCTTGGGCATCTCTTTCTTTCTCTCTTTCCCTCTCTTATCATAAAAAATAGATGCCACTTTTAGTCAATGATAGTATACAAAAAGTTGATAGTTGAGTTTTATTTCATTTGTTAGCAAGAAGTAGAATTTATAGTGTTTGCTAATGTGGGTGTGGAATCATCTCAGTGCAATTAGTGATACAAGGCATATTTACTATACCTTTCTACAATAGATAGAATGTATGCAAATCTTGACATTTTTCAGTAATGGAGTAATGATAATCTTAAGATTATAACAATTGTAAGGCTAATATTTGCAAAAAGTTTCATAATTTTGAACAGCCCCATATTCATTGTTCTATTCAAATGAGATTATGCTTCACACCAGGAGAGACAGCATGATTTCCTGGAGAGTGCTGGGTTTAGAGAAAGAGAATTTGCTTTCATTCACAGCTTTTCTCCCAGTTACATGTATGATCTTGGGAAAGGTACTTCTCTAGATCATGGCTTTCTTATAAGTAAATTGAGGAGACTGAACCAAAGGAGCCCTAAATTACCTTCCATCTCTAAATCATGAGTCCTTGATGTGTTAGATGGGTCATTCAATTCAACAAACATTTATTAAGCTCTTATTATATACAAGTCATTGGACAAGGAGGGTATTATTATGACTTATTATGCACTTAACTTTAAGCAAAGACAGTGTCAAACATACATAAATTCACAAATACATTTAAAAATGAATTTCCTTGTATGCTATGTTGATAATCTCATACTTTCCTGTGCCCACTTCTATTCTGTTTATATATTTATCTCTTTATTTGAATAATCTACTTCCCCTTTATATAGACCTGATCTTTTCTTTCTTCTCTCTCTCTTTTCCTTTCTCCCTTCCTCTCTCTCTCTTTCCCTCCCCTCCTTCCTCTTTTCTTCCTCCCTTCCTCCCTCCCTCCCTTCCTTCCTCCCTTCCTTCCTCCCTCCCTCCCTCCTTCCCTTCCTTCCTTCCTTCCTTCCTTCCTTCCCTCCTTCCTTCCTTCTTTCCTTCCTTCCTTCCTTCCTTCCTTCCTTCCTTCCTTCCTTCCTTCCTTCCTTCCTTCCTTCCTTCCTTCCTTCCTTCTTTCTTTCTTTCTTTCTTTCTTTCTTTCTTTCTTTCTTTCTTTCTTTCTTTCTTTCTTTCTTTCTTTCTTTCTT